>PVHY01012328.1:0-44923 GCA_004024945.1 Uropsilus gracilis | reverse complement strand
AAAAAAAAAAAAAAAAAGAAGAAGAAGGAAAACAAACAGCTGGGACTATATCAAACTAAAAAGTTTCTGTTCATCAAAAGAGACAATAAACAAAACAAAAAGAAACCTAACTGACTGGGAGAAAATTTTTGTTCTCTAGACAAGTAACAAGGGTCTGATAACAAAGATCCACAAAGAGCTCCTACAGTTCAACAAAAACAAAGCAAAAAACCCAGTCAAAAAATGGGGAGAACTAAAAAGACACTTCACCAAAGAGGAGATACAAATGGCTAATAGGCATATCAAAGAATGCTCCACATCACTAATAATCAGGGAAATGCAAATTAAAAACCACACTGAGATACCATCTTACACCAGTAAGAATGGCCCATATAAATAAAATGGACAACAACAAGTGTTGGTGTGATGTGGAGAAAAAGGAACTCTCTTACACTGCTGGTAGGAGTACAAACTGGTCCAGCCACTATGGAAGACTGTGTGGAGGACCCTCAAACAATTGAAAGTGGACTTACCATTTGACCCAGCAATCCTACTACTGGAATCTACCCAGGGGACATGAAAACACTAATTCAAAAGGACACTTTGTACGTGCATGTTTATTGCAGCTGTTTACAACTGCCAAGATTTGGAAACAAACCAAATGCCCCAAAACAGACGACTGATTAGAAAAAATGTGGTACATATACATGATGGAATACTATGCATCAGTCAAGGAGGACAAACAATGTCATTTGCAGCAGCCTGGATGGAACTAGAAAGACTCATATTAGCAGAACTAAGCCAAAAAGAAAAAGAGAAATATAGGATGGCCTCACTTATATGATGGATCTAGACAAAAACAAATAAATGAATAAGGAAAAAATAAAAACAACCAATGGGACTGAACAATGGAGTGAGAGAGGAAGAGGGGGAAGAAGGCAGGGAGAGGGTACAAAAGGGTACAAAAGATCAGGATGGTTAACAGGTGTTAGTGAAGTGGGAAAGCCCCAGGGTACACAATAATGCAATAATGTAATATAAATACACATATACATGCAAATTAAAAAAAATTAAATAAAAAAAAAAAAGAACAACCATCACAGAGATAGTTGACATTCTCTGTGGCTATCTCCTCTATCCTATTCCCCATTATACATTCCCAGAAACAATAATCAGTACATTGGATTTGATGTTTGCCATTCCAGTGTTATTTGAAACTTTTAAATCACACATCAGTAAATAATATATTATTTTGCATGGTTATAATTTCATAATTATGTTATTGTAATATCTATGTAACTTGCTTTCTTCCCACAAAAATTTTTTTAAAATTATTAAAAAAAAAATCTAACTAGGATATTGGAGAACATTCCCATTTGCTACTCTATTATTGTATCCAAATTTCAAGTTCTCTTTTTTTAACTTTTTTAAAACTTGTAATATTTGTCATATTGATAGCTTGTTGTATCCTAATTTGCATACTGATTTCTTGTTGTATGCTAATTTTCTTTTATATATATACACGTTTTAAGCCTGAAATAAACTGTATAGTTTAAAATAAAAAAGAGAAAAATAAAACAAAAAACATACCACGCCTTCTGATTGCAATACCATTTTGGACTTACATTGATCTTACATAACACATGATGGTCTCAGCAGTAAATTGAGGGTCAACTGTAATATAACTGTGCCTGAAAGGTGCTTTTTTCTCATGCACAGAGCCTGGAATAAGACACACCTGTGGCTTGTTTCAGAGAAAGCAGGCTTCACGTTTTAATGGACTCCCCAGGAAATTCAGAGTTTGAACTTTTGAAAATGTGTTAAGTGGCATCCAGATGACTAGGGAAATGCTGGAAAGGAAGGTGCCAAGGAGCTTAGGCTGACAGATGATCCAGGTACTGGCTGTTTAATCATCTGGGTGGGTGTGCTAGCATAACCCCAGTACATGGATGGTCCCTGGTGTTCAAACACTGGGCTTGAACTCAGCATACCAGAAAGTAAAGAGAGTGCAGGCCCTTTTTTTGAAAAGGGCTTTAGTCTTCACAGCAGGATCATGGAATTCAAGGCCACTTGCTCAGAATTCCAGGCTAGAAAGCAGATGCCACAGGCTGAGTGCCAGAGAGATTTGGGTATGAAAATATAGGCTTTTTAACTCACACAGATGTGCTTTTCTACAAAAGACCCTGAAACATGCCAAAGTGGATCAGGGTTTTTTTTTGTGGTTCTTTTTTCCTTTCTTTTTTTGAAAGCTTGACTCTCATATCTATGCTGGCCTGCTGCTGCTTGGTGCTACTCATGAATGTAAGAGAGGTAGGTTGAAAACCTGCTGTTCAGGGCCGAGGGCAGGGGAAAGGCAGAACACAGAAAAGGGCTAATGAAGAGCTCCGGCACTACAAGAAGTCTGGAATAGGGAAATGTTACAGGACAGCTGCATTGCAGATCAAGAGTCCCTTCATCCATGATGGTGCAGAGTTGTGTGCGTGCAGAGTGGTGTGCGCGCCGCACTAGGAAGCAGAGAAGCAGTGGTGTGTGTGGGGGGGCAGCACCTTATTGGACAGCGTGGAGCAGAGACTTTGCACTAGGCTCTTGGGGCATGAATCCTCATCTCCACCTAGTGGCTCTATGACTTTGAGAGGGTAGTTTGCTGGCCCTAAACTTGTTTCCAAAATATGAGTAATGAATGGTATCTAAGGTAATGCATAAAAAATACTTAGCACAGTGCCTCACACACATGGTAGGGTTCTTGACCTGTTACCTTTGATGTGTTAAATATGGAACAGAAGATGATCATTTTTTATGAAAACCTGGGTGGAAAGGGGGTTGGGCTGTTTCTCTCATGACTTTGTCCCTGTGTGGTGCAGGCCAGCAGCAGCAGGCTACATCACTGGCGAGCAGAATTTGGGGCCCAGACTAAGGAATCAGAGTGCGCATTTATTTATTTTCGAGACTAGGTCTCGCTATTTTTGCCCATGGAACCGCAGGCTCACGTTGCTCGGGGTACCATGGACTCAAGTGATCCTCAGCCTCAGCTTCCCAGGTAGCTGGGGTTACAGGCACATGTCACCACGCCCAGCTATTTTTTGGGACTAGGTCTCGCTGTGTTGCCCCGAGCGGGACTCAAACTGCGATCCCTGGTCCCCGCTGAGGCTTTCTAGGCTGCCACTTACAGGCACACACCACTGTGCCTGGCTTAGAACATGTATTTTATCAAAATCTCTGGGTGAGGCACATGTATATTCAAGCCTAACAAGCAGTGCTGCAAGGATCATGGAGAGTTGATGACTTAGCAAGGTGTCCTCCTGGCTCCTCAGCCAGGAAATGAAAAATCAACCCACTTGTTCAGACAAACAAACGAGATCTTATTATGCATTAATCTGTCTTAATTGCTATTAGACACCACCAGACGTCTGCAGGCAAATTCAGTTAATAAGAAGAAAATATCATTTGAAGGTGACTCCCTATCAGAGAGAATAAAGGTACCTGGGCACAAAGTTGAAGGTGCCACAGGTTGGCAACTGCCCTGGTTAATGCTGGCTTGCAATGTTCAGGTCATCAACACATTCCTTCTCGCAGGGGAATAGAACAGATAAAAGGAGGCTTGATTAAGAAATATTACTATGGGGAAAACAAATAACATAAGCCAAAAAAAGAAACTGTAGGAATATTATAGCTGGGAACTGTGTTTAGATTATTTCTTGAACTTCTGAGGAGAGAAGAGGAAGGACATTGAACCACTATTCTAAAAATGCTTGTGGGCTAGGTTTCTTGAAGTTGTTCATTTATTCACCCAAAGGATATGTATTAATCTTTAGTGGGCAAGTTCAGTAGAGATGGTTGTGGTCATATAGATGGCGCAAGAGGAGCTGGAAAATATTAGCATCTCATCAAGGAAGGGACAGGTTGTGGCTGGCAGGCTTTGGGAAATCTCATTGTCATTTTATCCTGCCCTTTCTTTCTGGAGGTTATGGTGCCACTGAAGCGCATTGATGGAGCCAGGGCTTTGTAAGTTGCCTTCCCAGAAAGGGGCCCAGCTCATTCATCTCTGACCGTTATCTGCCAATAAGAAATGCCAGCACCGATCTCACTCAGGCTGCCTAGGCTGCTTGGAAATGTGTCTCAGTGAGCCTTGTTGGGATAAGTATTCCATTGGAGGTTTCCCCTTTTACAAGGAGGATTTAAATGATTAACCCAAGTGACTGGGGGTCAGCCAGAGGAACCGATCATCCATTCATATCATGCTGTGATTTAACTAGTTGCTGAGCTGGGTGCTGGTTGCATCAGTGGCACAGTGAATGAAAGGACTTTCTGGGGACCCCTGCACCAGAGAACTCCAATTCTCCCAGCTTTAAATGGAGACCAATTTCTTAGCACTCAACATGGACTCAGTTCTCATCAAGGTCTTGTGGTGTTTGTCCTTGGACTTCAAGCAGTTTGAACAGAGATGCTTGTAGGCCACCTCCCGCCATGGGCTCTCAGGGTGGAGATGGCCCAGGCCTTAGTTCCTGGATCTCAAGGCATTTATATTTTCACACAGCAGATTCCAGAGGCAGGACTCATGACTCTACATCAAGACAGAGTCCTTTTGTCCACACCTTGAGGTAGCAGCACAGGCACCTGTCCCTCTGCACAGAGCCAGCGAGGCCCTTGGGGCGGGGGGGGGGGGGGCACCGCTGAGGAGCAAGGCTGGGACTGACACTGTTTATCTAAGTCATTTCACAGCATATTCTTTTTAAGCTTGACAGCTTGTTTACAATGCATTTCTGCCATAGGGCACTTTCCAAGTGCTGTCAGTTTGGAGTTACGGCTCTTGCCAGGGCGCTCAGTACAGCATTTATCTGGGAAGGAGTTAGACTACGTTTAGTAACCTACTGATGCTATCACAGTGCATTTTTTACCTTTCCTCCTCAGTCACTTTGCATTTCCAGAGGGCTGGTGGGCAGAGGGAGTGGGCAAACTGGTCAGTCACAGGAAAAGGAGCCCTGCTAGGGCCAGGTGCTCTGACAGAGCTTCCTGAAGGTATCCCACCAAATTCTCACAGTAACCCACTGAACCGAGCATGACTACTATGTCCTCCATTTTTTACATAAGCACCCAGCTTGAAGCCATTAGGATGTGCACAGTTGTACCCTGTCCACAGCTATTAATTAGGAATGGTAAAGCTAGTTTTAAACATAGAGTTCCTTGGAGTCCAAGTGTAAGGGCTACTTCCTATGCAAAACTGCTCTCAAAAAATATTTCTAGAAAGAAGTGTATTATCACTTGTTAAAAACTCACAATATTACTTTCCACTGTACTCTTTCATTTCAAGCTCATAACACCAGAGGAAGATGGCAGGATGGGAATTACTACCATCCCAACTTTATAGGTGAGGACACAGAGACTCAGACACATGAAGACTCTAGATGGTGCTAGTTAGGTCATTAATTTTTTTGTTAACCCTCCTCCCACCACAATGACCTTTACATTTCTGAGTGAATTTTGTTGCTTGATTCACAATCAATCAGAACACATTCTGGAAAGGCAGACTAATAGTACTTTGGCAGGGGGGCTTTGTTAGGCCTGAATAACCTGTAGACTCAAAGTTCACAGCCTTAGCACACTCTCTATTTACCAAAGCTGGTTTTTTGTTTGTTTGTTTTATTTTTGTTTTTGTTTTTTGAGACTAGGTCTTGCTAATTTTGCCTGTGGAACCGCAGGCTCTCGTTGCCCAGGGTACCACAGACTCAAGCAATCTCCAGGCTCAGCTTCCCAGGTAGCTGGGATTACAGGCGTGCGCCACCACACCCAGCTAATTTTTTGGAACTAGGTTTCGCTACAGGCCCCAGGCGGGACTCAAATCGTGATCCCTCGCCCCGGCCACTTCATAGGCTGAAGCTTATAGATGAGCCACCATGCCCGGCCTTATTTACCAAAGCTGAAGTCATGTCCCTCTTACTCAAACTGAAATGGGTCCCTACTTTGTGTCTGAACACTCTCACCTGAGGGGAAGGAACGATACTGGAATAGCTGCACAATGAACAAAAGGGAAATGAGCTGGGGAGGTGGTCAGGGTCACAGAATGGCAGCTGGCGGAACTGGGATTGGGAGACAGAGGAAGCGCTAACAGCAGAAGCTTCCATGTGCTGAAATGGTGCTAGGGGATATGGGTATACTATGCTTTAGAGGAAATACATATTGAATAACAATGGTACGTGCTCAGATTAGAAACCAGCAGACACAGGAGGGTAATGCCAGGAAGCAGGGCCCCTGTTTCTGGAAATATTCTTGAGGATGGTGACATTCTTCCCTGCTAGTCCCAGAGGTAGACATATAGAGAGATCAAATGTGATCCTTTGTGAGTGTTGCCAACTGGCATCCAAGCAATCAACTTAGACCATGAGTTAAAAACAGAGATATTTAAGAATTCTTCTTCATATACAGTGGAAACACTTATTAGGAAATATTTTATCATTGGTGGCGGCTTCTCAGTTAGATGAATTAATGCCAATATGGGTCACATAGTCAATGTTCCAACACACAGAAAAATCATCAGGTAAAGCTCAGCTCCACTCAACAAAGACTTTAGGCTATGTCAAGATATAAGAAGAAAATAACCAGCAGGAGGATTCATGATCTGTGCAGGCAGTGAGAGCTACAGTGGCCAAGTGCATCATTCATAATATGCTACAATCCTGCCAAAAGTGAGGAACATAAACAAGAAAAGAAAACGCCATGTCTCCTAACAGATGGAGTCATAGATTACTAGAGAGAAATGTCCAGGTTGTATGTCCTTGACCGACAGGTTCTCAGGAGCTAGGCCTTTTTCTTTACTTGATCTGCTCTCTCTAGCAGCACATGTGCATACATACATACACACACAAACATGTGCACATGCACGCACACACGAATGCACACACACATGCACGTTCTTTCTCTCACCAGCATCTGAAGGTTTGTCTTCTACTGGGAAGGTGAGGCAAGCTTACAGACAAGAGGGAAGTCTATGCCAGCTGTGAGGCTGCTAGTTCCAGCTGGCCTGAACCCCTAGGCCACGGGCCATACTTACTAGTGTCCAAAAGAGGTAAATAGTGAAGAGTGCGACAGTGAGTGCAATCAGTCCGACGGCTTCAAGCCGACTACTAAAGTGCAGGTGGTCCACGGCTCCCCGCAGGCAGAGCCAGCCTGAGATGGTGGCCAGGGGAGTGATGAACAAGAAGCACACCATATCTCCAAACAAAGTCCGTTTCTCATGCTGAGGGCCTGGGTTTCTGAGCCACTGCCGGGGGGAAAAAGAAGCAGAGAAAAGTTAGGAAAAGTAAATCCCAGTATGGAGTGCAGGCATTCTACTCTGAAGTTGTCTTTGTCTTTAGAATCTGGAAAAAGAGATTTCTGACCCGTTGTAAGGTCCTGAGGAAGCAGTAAGAGCTCCCATTCATGACCACATTCCCTGAATAATTGTGATTATGATGATAATAAGACAACAGTGATTATGACAACAGTGTCCTTACTATAAATGGCTGCCGATTTTGAAAACTGTTTAGTGGCTATTGTTATGAATCACAATGACCCCTTGTGGAGGGTAGTAAGACAATATTCTTGAGAGGGAATAGTTGAGGTACAAGAGTTTCTATCATGTGGTCAAAGTCTTCCAGTGCCCCAACATTGGCAATGGGTTCAAGTAAGGGTTAACCCAGCAAGTTCGAACTGCTCAAACCCTGCACATCCCCAAGAAAAATTAGTTTTTCAGACTGGTTCCTAAGAGATGAGCTTTGAGTCCTTATAATATTTTGTCTTATATGATTGTTTCTATATGCCTGAGGTCTTGGGTCACAGGGTAGCAATGTGTTTACTGTTTATGACAATGATATGATTTATATTAAAAGCCCATCTTTGCCCAGGGGGCTAGACTCTGAGCAGCTAAGGTCAGTCACATAGGACCTGTGGACATC
Source organism: Uropsilus gracilis (assembly GCA_004024945.1). Classification (NCBI taxonomy): domain Eukaryota; kingdom Metazoa; phylum Chordata; class Mammalia; order Eulipotyphla; family Talpidae; genus Uropsilus; species Uropsilus gracilis. The sequence continues at coordinate 37,016 of PVHY01012328.1, read as the reverse complement.
AAAGTACCACTGAGTTTCCCTGGTTGATAATGCTCTGTATATGCTATGAACTGTTGCCTGAAAAATGGAGCACATTTGTGTGACATTACTGGGAAGGGATGTCTGGGAACTTGTGCTTGCTATCTGCTGGATTTTACCCCATGCATTCTTCTCTCTGTTGATTTTAATCTGTATCCTTTTGCTGTAATAAACTATAACCAGGAATAAAGAGTTGGTTGGGTTTTTTTGTTTGTTTACTTTTTGAGTTCTTTGAATCCTTCTGGTCTTGGAAACATCCCCACAGAATGAGACACTTCTGACTCCATAAACTCAGTAATGTCCCTCTTTCACATTTTAGGACCTGAATGTCTTATTTGGGACCATCTGTCATCATAATTGTGCTATCATCTTGACTAAATCAGCACTCAAAAGGATGGGGGAAACTGTATGGTTGTTGAAATGCTGGAGATGAGGATTCCTGTAGGGATAAGGAAATAGGGTTCTTGTCTTCATACCTAGAGAATTGCTGAGTGCTTGCTGAAATCCTTTCCATAATCCATTTCAGGAAAAGCCAACATTTACATATTTGCTAAATATAGGTACTAAGGCCTGGTGGTTTTTCTTCAGATTAATGTTGAAAAATCCCCATGTAAACAGACATTCTCATTCACTATCCTATGTAGTAATGACAGAGGTCAAGGAGTTCAGAGAAGGATTGGTGTCAAATACATATGATGGGGTAGGGAGACTGCCTGACTCATCTTCCTGTGACTCATCTTCTATCTAGTCCTACCAGCAAAGGGAGGCTTAATAGCCTGGTCCTCAAATGAAACTGCTATGGGTGTTGAACAGACATATCAAGTGCTGCAGTAGCAACTCCCACAAAACCATTGATGGGAGAGAAAGAATCATGACAAGGGAGCCTAGAGTGGGTGAAGTTGACTGGAAAAAGAACCATGTTCAAGAGTGGACGGCAGAAAGAACTGCAAGAGGACAAAAAAGTTGAGGAAAAAGCAGTGTAGGGACCAACAAAACCCCATGGAAGGGGCAGAAGACATGGGAAGTAAAAGGCACAGAAGTTTTCTGGGAGATGCCCTTCCTCTAGTGTTAGACTGAGGCAAAATTTAACCCCCTGAAATGCTCAACATACCACTTGTCAGTGACAACCAACTTTAAAAATGAACTGAGATACTGACAGAAATCAGCCTTAGTTCAAAAGTGCACCTGAATAAACATTAAAAATAGATAGTGGGGGAGTTATCTATGACTGTAACTATACGGTTAGTATAAATACCAGATCAAATGACATCAACCCTGCCGGTCACATTGTAATGCCATCTCAGTCATCTCAGCCACTTCAAAGAAATTCAAAGAACTCTTATTATCTTTTTTTTAGAACTAAATACTAAGATTACTATTATTAAGTGGAGAGTAGAAATTTTGGATATTATTATCCCAATTGTACAGAGACAACAAGGTTAAAAGATCGTTTCAGGTGATTTACAGGTCAAACTGAAAAGAGGTTTTGAATATTTCACTCTTATCTAGAGTAAAATATCACTCTTATCTTTCAGTAAAATATTTGAAAATTAAAATTACAAGTTATTCAGAAATAAAAATTCTTCAACATTAGTGCTTAAACTGCAATTCGCCTTAGAGTTTAGATTTTTCCCTGGAAGCAGATCTGGAAACTCCATCTATTTTCTCTGTACCTCCCTCCACCTGTTGAAACATAGTAGGCTCTCCATAGATATGTCTCAGATGTGCACAGACAAGCTGACCTCATTGGCTAAGATTTCTCTCTCTCTCTCTCTCTCTCTCTCTTGCTTAGGCATTCTGACTATCTGACTACACTTTATTAAAACTAATTTAGCACTTCCCTTATCTTTGTGACCCTTGACATTACCCAATGAAATGACTCAGGTATGGAAGGATGCAATTATAAATCTCTACTTACTTCTATCTGATATAAATTGTGAAGTCAAACCAGGTATTGCTTGTTCCCCATTTCTCATTTTCTAATTGTTCTTTGAATTTCTATCTTCCTGAAAAGTTTCCAGGCCATTTTATATATCTATGAACACCCAATACCAAATTCTGCTTAACATTTTTTGTGATGGGGTTGGGAGAGGGCTCAGTTTACTCTTTGTGTTTTTTGCTGCTGGTCATATTAAAGTATGAAGTTCTTTAGGTACTAGTATAGATACAATTATGATAAAATCTGTTATTTTTTCAGAATGCTGAGTGTTATTTATCTCTTACAGAAGCACAGGTCCTATGAAGACCAGTGGTAATAATTTTGCAGTTGAGGAAAAAATAATCCTGTGCTATGGAAAGAACCTCTGCCTAAGGACATGGGATTTTGACATGGGATATTCATGTAAGCACAGCTTATAACAGAACATTTGATTAAAGCTCAAATTTCTAGTAATGGGGACTATCTAAATAAGAGGATTCATTTTAAATGAAATACAATATATGAAATGCAATTTCAAAAGATAATGTACATTTTATATTTACTGACATACATTGCTGAGTAGAAAAGAACTCCACAGAACAGAACGCATAATACAATCCTGCATGTGTAATGATATGTTGACACAAATACAGACACTGACACTCACAGAGTGAATTTACATAGATAAAGACCAGAAGTCTGTCCAGGAAAGTACTAGTTGTTTTGGTAATAGAATAATGTATAATATTTAATTTTTTTCTTTGTGTAGTAATTTTCTTGCTCTTCTAAAATGAACATTGATTGCTGTATATATGTTGGTTGTGTACTAAACATCTAGAAAGACACCCATACAGAGTGAGAGATGGGGAGATAAGCAAAGGGGGAAGAAGATTGTCTAGCTGGTGCATAGAGTGTGAAAATTCTATAGGTATGTCTGGGGCAAGCTCAGGGCTAGAGGTTTGGAGTTTACGGTGTAATCTCACTAAATCTTCACAACTCTGTGAAGCAGATGCTAACATGATCTCTGTTCTATCAGTGGAGTCACCAGAGTCACTCAGAGGGCTTAGTTAGTTTTCTAAGGAGAGAGAACAAGAGAGCATGAAAGATGGGATTCAAACCAACCTGACTTTACTGTTCCTTGCTGTCCAGATTTACATTTCCTTTCTGTACCAATGGTGTCCATATGTGTATGCACACTAGATTTGGGCAAATTTTCAGCTATGTGGGATATTATAAATCCTACTGTTTTATTATGTACATCACATAGGTGAATGATTGGGTGGCCAAGATGTTATCATAGTAATTTTACAAAATATTCTTAGATAGGAGTTATTTTCTGCTAATTCATTTACCAAGACAAATAAGGTCCAATTTCTGGCTGTTAAATCTTATCTATGTTATTGTGCATAACATTTCAGTTGTTACTGTTTAAACCAGAATAGATAAAAGGTTGTTCTCAATAATTATTCATTTACATTTTTAGTTCTTACATGTCTTTGATCTCTCTTAGGAGTTACACTAAGTATACATACAGTGCTACACTTATTCTGCAGTAATATCTTCATTTCCCAAGCATTCAAGAAAGAAAACATTGAAGAAAAATGGCAGGTTTGTTTCTGAGTCTGCTTCTCACCTGACCCCAGGTGGGGCTTGATTGTATATCACTGAATTGAGCATATTCAACATCACAACAATGACAATGTTGTGACAATGGCTGATATTTACCAAGATCTTATAATGCCCCAAACACTAATGTCTATGCTACTCATAATAGTTCACTTACTCTTCAATAATCTTGGAAAGAAGTACTATTGTTCTCAGCACTATTTTATAAATACAGAAAAGGTGCTTAGTGAGGTGCCCAGAAGTTAAAAAGCTTGCATATGATTGACTTTGACTTTATTCCCTGCAGTCTAGCTTCAAAGACAGTACTCCTAAAACTATTGTATCATAGTTTTCATTTTTTAAAAAGATAGGGAGTGGCAGAATGAATATGGGTGGGGAGAGGAGGATCATACCATTCTTTTTACTAGTATAGGAAGGAAAAAGTAATTTACTTATCATTGTTATCCTGTTGTAAGATACCAACTAATTTATCTTGTCACTTGTGGACAGCTTTTTCAGCTAAACTCTCATTCTAGAAGAGTCTCTAACTTTGGTCTTTAGCTTTTACTGAGTGGCTAGCTGCATTTTGTAAGTTGAGGTCAATGAAAATACTACATTGTTGGCATCTTTCATCTCAGAGGCCCACCCATATGATGGCCAGAGGATCTATAAGCAGCACAGGGTATCCTTCCTGCCTATTTCCTCTGGTTCCATCAAAAAGAGGAAGCAGACAGAGGTGGTATTGCTGAAAATCCTGGCAGTGAGCTGTTATTTAGTGGTGGTCTCATCCCAATCGCTAACTTGCTCCTGAACCATGAGCTCAATCTATGTTTTGGAAAAGGTAGAACAACTAACAAAACAGAAACCCCTACCATTATGAGCACTGTGGGGCCTGAGACAGGGAATTAAAGCAGTATTCTGCTACTTGGGGCATAGCTCATCCAGCAACTATAAATGTACAACTGAGCTGAGCCAGGCACTAGAGGTTACTTTCAAGCTGGGTTAACTGTGGGTTCAGATCTAATTACAGTGTCTATTTGTTAAATCCCTTACTGATATGTAGAGGTGTAGGAGGTACAGTGGCACAGGACATTAGATTCTATCTCTCAGTGGCTGTCTGAGTTAAGCGGCTTAAGTCCCCAAGGTAGATAGGACACCATGCAGGTCAGTTTGTATTAGAACCAGATTACACTCTGGTGACTAATAGCCCTGATGGACTGCAAACTTGCCATGAATCTCCTTAATGAGAAGCTATCAGGAGAATGAAAGAAACTGATAGAAGGGATATCAACAGATAGTAGCATAGCAGAAAAAACAAAAATACAAACTACCTAGTCCCACAATGCTGATTCATTTGGATTTGCCTGTCTGAATGTCTCCAGTTTCTCTGACACTTGACAGACTTATTAGCCAAGCACTTGCATTTCTTAAAATGAATCTTATGGAAGCCCAGACCATCTTACACTAAGTTGTCCTGCCTGCTTGGGGAAAACTTTACAAAGAATTTGCTCATGACCCTAAAATGTCAATCATCAGCCTTATCTCTCTCAAAGGCTCCAGATGTGTATATTCAATAGTCCATTTGACATCTCCACTCTGATGACTAAGAGACAACACAAACTTAATTTAAGATGAAATTCTTGACTTAGCATTTACCTCACATCCTCTTTTTGTCTCCCAGTCCCTTCCATCAATAAATGATAACACCATCCAGTCAGTTGCTCAGTCATCCTGTTTCTTCTCTGTCCTACCCCACATATTTGGCCCTTTAAGTCAGCCCCACTGGCACATCCTTCAACAGATCTGTAATCTGCAAGCTTTTTCTCCATTTCTACTGTGCCATTACCTATGACCACCATCCTCTCCTATGCAGGAGGGAACTGCTTCTCCTCTTGCACCCTACGCTCCAAAGCAACAGCTGGCGTGACCTTGCATAACATAAATTATGCTCCTGCCTTGCTGAAAACTCTCCGATGGTTAGAATCAAGTCCAAAGTCTACCTGGTGTGTAGGAAGACCTCCTAACTTGACCTGTCTACTTCTCTGCCATATCTTTTACTACCTCTTCCTTCATATGCAACCTTTACATGTGGCTATTTCCATATGATGAACAGGTTTTACTCATTCTAGAAATCAGCTCCTTCTCTTTGTTAAGTCTCAGTTCCAATGACACTTGAAAATACTCCTTGAACTTGCAAACATTACCCACCTATACTTTCTACAGAGCATAAAACACTTTGAAATCATGCTGTTTATTTTGCTGTTCACTTGTCTAATATTTTTTGTTTCCAACTTCAGTGAGAACTCTTTGATGGCACGGATTTAATATTTTTTTTTTTGGAACATGCTTAGAAAACATTTATTTTCTATAAGAAATTCAGGTTTTGCATGGGATCACACTTAAGTTAAAATGTGTTTTCTGAAACAAACCTAATAGGCATCTGTGTTTTTTTTTAAATTCATTTTATTGATTTGTCACAATTGTGCATTAATTGATCCCTCCTCCTCCCTCCATAACCCCCTCTGTATCCCCTCTTCAGTACTCCTTCTCCCATTTTTCTGCAAATTGTTGGTTGGTTAAGTTGATGTTCAGTTGTTGGTTGTTTGGCCTGTTGTTCTCTTCCGATATCTGGTAAATGTGTGTGTGTTTTTTTTTTTTTTTTTTTTTTTTTACCCCGGGGCTTTCCCACTTCACTAACTTTTGTTATATCCTGATCTTTTGTGCTCTTCACCTCCCCCGCCTTTTTCCCCCTCCTCCTCTCTCGCTCCATGGTTCAGTCCCATTGGTTGTTTTCATTTTTTCTTATTTGTTTGTTTGTTTTCCCCTATATCCATCACATAAGTGACACCATCCATCACATAAGTGACACCATCCTTCTCTTTTTCTTTTTGACTTATTTCTGCTAATATGAGTTTTCTAGTTCCATCCACGTTGCTGCAAATGACATGTGTTTGTCCTCCTTGATGGAGGCGTAGTATTCCATCGTGTATATGTACCACATTTTTTTAGCCAATCATCTGTTTGGGGGCATTTGGTTTGTTTCCAATTCTTTGCAACGGATTTAATTTTTGTTCTTTGGTATATATCTTGAACCAAGAACAATGAGGGAATAAAGATGGTACGTAATGAAAATAAATGCAGCCTGAACCAGAATTACCAGATATGACTGAACTATTACTTTGAGCAATTAAATTGATTGGCAAGGAGAAACTCTGTTGTTAAACTCTGATGTTTACATATGATGTAAACATCACATGCTCAGGAGCACAGCTTTTAACTATTACTCAATTAATTAATTTAGAGACTAGGTCTCGCTGTGTTGCCTGGGCTAGGCCCGATTCCGTGGACTCAAGCAATCCCCAGCCTCACCCTCCCAGGTAGCTAGGATTATGGGCATGCACCACCGCGCCCGGCTGCTTTTTCAAGACCAGATCTTGCTATGTTGTCCGAGGCAGTCTTGAACCCGTGAACTCAAGCAATCCCAAACCTCTTGTCTCCTAGTGCTTGGGCTACAGGTGCGTGCCACCATGCCCAGCTTGCTTTTAACCTTTTAGATTAGACCAGCTTTCCTGAACTAAGGAATTTTTTTAGGTTTTTCAAGAGAAATACCCACATATTGTTTTGTTACTATCCGGTTAAAACTAGTTTGTTTCTGTACATGCTTTTCTCTATGAAATAACTATGGAATATCATCTATTTTTCCATTGGTCATGAAACACCATGAGAAATTCAGTAAATTATTCAAGGTCCTTTGTATTGCTTTAGTCATAATTATTTTTTTTCTTTTAAGAAAAGAACTTTGAATATGAGAAAATATCAAATATCTATTTAAAAATTACACAACTATTGTTCAACAACAACAACAACAAAATGTACTGTGTGCCTATTATATGCCAGAATTTTTCTGACTTTAATAACCCAGATGGTGTTACTATCTCCATTTTGAATTATGATGTTAAGCCTCAGTGACATTGTTACTTGTTCAAGGCTACAAGTTGAATAGTGTCAGTATTTGAAATTTCCAAGCTAATGTTCTTTCAACCTGTTCTGTCAGCTTGCGTTTGCACTATGTAAAATGTTGGTCCGGGCAATGTGAGCCTGCAGTTCCATGGGCAAAAATAGTGAGACACAGTTTCAAAAAAAAAAAAAAAATGTTGGTCCTAATATTTGCTCACTCCTGCAGTGGATGAGGTTGGAGGGTTAGTGCTATGTTGGGGATGATACCTGGGCTTGGGAGCAGGAGAGACATGGCTTCCAGTTGTCCCTCTTTTTGTTCCAAATGCTGTGTGATCTTTATCAAGTTATTTCACCTCACTGTGGAAGTGAAAAATGGGAATTTCCTTCATAGGAGTGAAGACGGTAGAGCTCTGAGAGGGCACGATGCTGTATAGGACCTTCTATAGTCTTAAGTTCTCACTTTTATTCAAAATATCAGGTTCAACTAAAGAGTCTAACTCTACTGAGGTCCAGGCCTGTGCATCTGGATCTTCCTAGTACTCTCTCTATTGGAGGTGCAGCAAACATTTCAACATTTACAACGGAACTCTGGATCATCTCCAAAACCCAGGTCTCCTACAAATGGCTCTCTCAGGCTGTGCCAACACAGACACCTTGTCAACAATGTCCATAGCTTCCTAATTTTCTCTTCTTCATTCCTCTGCCCCATCTCCAGTCTATCAACAGGTCTTTTAGAAGACATTTTGAATATATTAATTTCTCTTTCCTTGTCACTACTTTTGTCTAAGTCACTTACACCAGAACCATGTTATAGTCTCCTTGCCCTTCTATTGCTGTTACCCTAGAATCTAATTTCTATAAAGCAGCAATATAGTATTTTAAGCAGCAATAAAAGAGTTGCTTAAAACTCCCAGAGGAGCTCCATTGTACACCACCTCTCTTGGTCCACAAAGTCTTCTGTGATTATCCCAGGGGTCTGTACCCTGGGTCGCATACATCCCCCTCAATGAGACCAAGGATGGGATTCCTGGGATTTGTGATTTTTGAATTTGGAAAAAAGGAAGTCACATAGTTCTTTTTCACAACCTGTAATTGAAATTTAGCTTTTATTGAATTATGCAGAAATTGCTAGTGGTATTAGTAGCACCTGTGATGACTTTATCACCAAGGAAAACCACCGATATATCATATCATAACTGTTACAGATATTGTGGCATTTTACTACTTCACATAGTTATTAAATCTCTCACCAAATGTGTTAAGAAAGCACTTATGTTTTATATCACAACTTTGTCTTTTAAATATTTTGATAGCTTTAAGGTAATTAACCAATTACCGCTCTGCATTTCTATATATTTTATCTGATGCAATGAAGAATATGCTTCTGAGAAGGGATCAATAAGTCAATGGAGAGGCAAGTGACCCATGACAAAGCTTAAAAACTGGAATATAATTCCTTTGAACTCTCAAAATGCTCCTTGCAGGGTTTATTCTTGTTGTAGCTGCCTACCTCAGAGCCTTTGCAATGACTATTCCTTCTTGCCTGGAGCTCTTCCTCCCATGACTATTTCCTTCTCATTAGCTATATCTCTGCTCACATGTCACTTCTTTAGAGAGGTCCCCACAAATCACCACAGCTATTCTCACCCATTTTTTTTTACCACAACTGTTTGCTTTCTCCTCTATAATTTCTGCCATTCTTACAAAGTCTTTTTATTTATTTACTTATTTATTCTGTATATTTCTTTCTAGCAGTTGAGCTTAATTAGGAAATACCTTTCTTGTGGTCTGCCCATAGTTATATCCATATTTCCTAAAATATTTAAGTTGTGCTTGATAAATATTGGCTAAATAAATAAATGAATCTTTCCAAACCAGAGAGTCACTTTGATAGGTGGGGATAATCACCGCTATTCTAACAAGGTGCTCAGAGGGTTACTTTAAAAAGAAATGATATGAGTTTAATTATAGTAGATACATATTTACAGAAGGCCTTTCAACCTGATTATTCTGATTGATAACAGTAATTTTTGCTCTGACACATGCTTAGCCATTGTCCTGGCATTCACAGTTTTGATTTGGCTGATATTTGTACATCATATTCAAGGATACCCTGGTGTCCTTGATTTGTGAGGCTCTCTGGAAGACTTAGGCCAATAAGCTAATTAATGGCTATAAAACTCTATAAATAAGTATTTGTGTCTGGGACATTGTAATTTGGTTCTGGCTTTAATTAAACAAATGCCACACACACACTCACACTAATGGTTCAAATTTTCCAAAGATAAGATTAGCACAGCACAGCAGGATTAGATAGCAAAATAATTTTATAGATTCATTTGCAACTTTGAATATAAGCAAAATGGGAGGCATTTCTCTAATTATTTTAGATTTTCATTGTGTTGTAGTGATCAAATGGAGACTGCTTATGAAGTATTAGAAGATGCTGCAGAATTATATGACCTATATGACAAAGTAAAACATAAATAAAAAACAAAGAAAGGTTGGAGAGCAGAAATTTCCAAAAGAAAATGGTAAGTAAAATGCATTGCACTACAATTATTTATTCTGATTGACAAAGGACACAAACAGCACCTCCCAGTCCCTTGAGCTCTGACTGATTTGGTTCTCAGAGTCCCTGGTCCTTTAGTTGGTAAAGCTGTTGATGTCTGATGCAACCAATCTACTGTTGGAAAACCAACAGTTAAGATAACTACTCCCAAGAGGACACAGGGTCCTCACAACAGAGTACCAAGTACAGGTTCTCAATGGGAATGGTGGACAAAAGGTGAGAATATGATGAACAACATGAACAGAGAAAATAAATCCCTATTTTGATAAGTGGGAATGTTTAAAGGAATAGAGAAGGAGAAATCAAATTCCAAACCAGGTCATCAAAATGGACCTTAAAAAAACTATCCTTCAGATGTAGTGAGAATGTTATGAAAAGTATCCAAGAATATGGTGGAACATTTCCAATGAAAAGCAACACATGTAAAATAGATGGTAAGAGACATTCTCACCAAGGCTACCCACATTCAAAGTGAGCAAGAAAGGGAACATTTTGAGAAAGAGGACTATTTCTGCTAGATGGAAGAACCACGATAACAGATTTTTAAAATTCAGAGTGCAATGTTTTGCTGCCAAAAAAAAAAAACCCCAAAAAACAAACAAACAAACAAACAAAAAAAACAAACCTCCAAATATTTAAGAGGGTCTGGAATACCTTGCTAACAGCCATGTCTCAACACCAAGTGGATTTGGAATCTCTCAAAAGCTTCACTTGAGGCAATGACTCTTCTTTATTTTTGTTTAAAACTTCCCATCCTCAAATTTTAAAGGGAGCCCACAGGTTTTCAAGTAATATGGATGGTGTGATGCATGCTTGTATTGTCTAACCTGTTTGAGATTTTCAAGATTTTAGACATGTCCTTTCTTAGCTTCCTCACATTTAGACTAAGAAGCTTTCCTTCTTTCTGTTCAAGTCAAATGAGCCATTTATTTTTATTGCTTCCCTGGACTTTTTGGATATTGGTCATTAAGTATAGGGTCCAGAATATCAGGTGAAAATATGCCATGGATTTATATGAGGGCTTGGCAGTATTTTCTATTTTGTTGTCATTGCTTCTCTTAATTATGTTCAATATTTGTAGACTATTTTGCTATAAGTACCATGGAGACGTCTTCAGGGAGACTTTTTTTTTAGAGACTAGGTCTCTCTCTATTGCCCGGAGTAGTCTTGCGCCTGTGAACTCAAGTGATCCCTGGTCTCGGCCTCCCAGCGTTGGGATTACAGACAAGTGCCACCATGCCTCGCTCAGGAAAAACATTTTGAAGGGGTAGAGGCAATAGTTCAACCCACATAGGTCATGGCATCAGGGACTGGCATTTACAGAAGGCAAACAGAAACCAGCTCCATGAATGTAGTTCCTTTCTGTGGGAAAGCTCTCCTACAGCTGGGATACACATATATCTTCAGCTTGAGTAATCCTAAAATATGTACCTCCCTCGCTACCCTATTCTTACCTAGTATGCCCCTACTGCAAAGTGAAACCAACCATGGAAGAACCCAAGTTAATAACTAGCCAAGTCCTGGATATGTGCATCACTGAATCACTGGCTCTCCCTTTAAGACTAGCCATCCATAACCACTACTGTGTAGCTACAGAATTATAATGTGGCCTTCTCACAAAAGAGGGTATTTGCACTGAAGTGTTGATAAATTTCTTTCACTATTCATGTTTGAAACATTAAAAGGGAAAACAGATACCACTGTAAAATCTGAATCTTTCTTTGCAACTGATGTAACTATCTTAAATCAGGGTTCCACCTAGAGTGTGAGGCTTCAGAAGACAGGTGACCCTTTGAAACTCTATTTTAACACATAATGTTTGTGCATGTCAGGGGAGAGTTCAAATTTTAAGCATATCTGAGGAAAAGAGGCACTGTTATAGAGCATTTCCCTAAACTGACATAAATCCAACTTTTTGACCTGTGATGAACTTAAGAATACACACAGAATTTGATTGCCTTCTCAAGTTCACCATTTCTTCTTAGGCCCTGGTTAAAATAAAATCAAAATGGGATGTAAGAAACGGTATAGTTTCAGGGCAGCACAATCATTAAAGCAACCATATTAAATTAAATTAATGGTTTCAAAGGAAGAAAACATTTCTACATGCAAAAATTCAGGCAATATAAAAAAATAAATGTACAAATGATTTCTATATAATGAAAGAACAAATGATGAATGGGGTTTTACACATAACTGTGATAGGAAAAATGTCCTACAACTAGTAGGACATTACAGTGCCTAGATAAATAGCACTAGGTAAGGATTCAGTAAAGGATAACCAGTAGGACTAGAAGCAGCATTAATATATCACAGCAAAGACATGTTGAAAGGAATTAAAAATAAAAGTTATAGCAAAGGAGGTTAATACATATTTTCTATAAAATGTGAGACTAGACCTTGCAAACTTTATGTTAGGTGAACCATGAAGGATGACATACTGTAGGATACTGTTTATAAGAAATGTCCATAATAGGGAAATCCATAGAAATGCAAACTAGATTAGTAGCTGGATAGGACAGTAGATAGGAGGACTGGAGGTAAAAGCAGTCTTTCCCTTTAGGAAGATGATAATATTTTAAAATTGATTGTGGTGATGACTACACAACTCTGAATATATACTAAATGCCATAGGATTGTGTACTTCAAATGGGTGATCTGTGTGCCAAGTTACTTATATATTAATAAAGCTTTTGAAAAAAAATAATCTAACACTGGAAAAACCCTTTGGTTAAAAAAATGTAAAGTGTACTACAGATTTCCATAAAGATTCCTTGTATTTTGCATAAATTCCTTTGGTTGGTATTTCCTTTTGGCTTGCCACATCTTCCTTTACTAAAGTTATTTTTTTTTTTCAGCTATAGATCTGACAGGTAAATCATACAAACAGCTGAAAATGTGTGTTTTATGATGAATTAATGACTTCTGGGTCTCAACATTAAAGCATAGATTTTAAGCAGATGAGCCAGTGTTTAGGAAAACATTAGAGCCATTTTATTACTTCCATCTCTCATGCCTTTCTTTTCTCTCATCAGCCACTAACTTTAATGCAAAGATCTTGCCTTTGGAAGGAGGTGAATTGTTAGGAAGAGAAGATTGCATTATTTGCTAAGATCGTGCACATTTTCCCTTCTTTTACCAATTTCTGCTTTTACTGATTTTTCCAGATATACCTATAAATTCTATTTTACAACTTTTTGCTGCTCTGACTTGCCAGAATTTCATATATACTCTATTAGCCATTTTCCCTCAGAGCCCTGAAAGATTTTGAACCTCACAATTTATTCTTAATTTCTAACACCATCGTTGGAGGTGAGGTTAGTGATAAAATAATGAGTCAAAATATTTCATTTTCTTCTTTTAATCTGACCTCAATCTTCACAGGCATATCTTTATATATTTTCATAAGTAGCACAGTGAAGAATTAAACCTATTTTTCCCCGTTCTAACCTAAAAGTTTCAAAATACCTCCTCTACCACTATGATACGTAAGCACAAACATAACTTTCCTTCCCAACACAGTGTAATCTGTTCCTCTAATTCTGTAGTAAAGAATGACAAGGAAACAATTTTATCTCAAACAGTCCTACAGGGTCCCTATCTCTAAGAGAATGAAGGCAGGAAGTGATGAGGTATGCACAAAAATATATATTCAGTGAAAAACAGGAGGAAAGCTAAAGCTACAGGACCTGATGGGGTCTTTCTTATCTTCGTCAAATGTGCTGTACCTTTCAAAAAAGTGAGTCTAAGAACTGAAGCAATTATACAAATAATTTAAGAGAAAAATCAGTGTTTTCACAAAAGACATTTTACCAATCTGAATTAGCTAGATGACAGTCTTTAAAAAAAAGAACCTCATAAATGTGTGTAATCTTGTTATGGGTAATTTACCTTCATAACTGTGAAAGAAGGGAAAAAGGTTGTAAACAATTCTGAGTTCACCTGACTTTCCAACAACAACCCTCAGAAGAAATCTCAGAAGAAACTGGTGACATAGTTACTTAATAACATGAAGAATCAAATGCAGACAAAGAGTAAACACATGAGAAGGAAAAAAAGAAAGGGCATGTGAAGTCTCCTGGAAACTGAATGACTTCTCTAATAGGCGGTGTACTTAGGAACTGTGTTTCCCAACTAGAGTACAAAAAGACATAGAGAAGATACGTTACTTAGACACAGCTTGGCATTTTTTTCCCTTTGATAGACTTTATTTTTTTTAGAGTAGTTTCAGTTTCATAGCAAAATTAAGAAAAAGGTAGAGATTTATCATATACCTCCTGTCCCCTGACATAGCTTGCCCCATTATCAACATTTCCCCAGCACATTTGTTATAGAACCTACACTGACATGTAATTATCACCCAGAGTTCACAGTTTATATTGTGGTTCACTCTTGATGTTAAATAGGTTTGGACAAATATATAATGATATGTATCCATCATGTCTCTGAGTATTGTCAATTCAGCCCTCCCTCATAGCTAACCATTCTGGGTTTAATGCATAAAGTAAATTCTAAGAGGAAACCAGGATTTTAAGCCTCTCTTCCATTATCCATTTCTGAAGCACACCGAATCCTTCAGAAAGGCTGGCTATTGGTAAAAAAAAAAATCTTTTTTTTCTCTGTGTGCTTGCATGTGTACATGTCAAGTAAAGACTGAAAATACTTTCAAGTGAGGAAGGAGGCAGCCAGGTATGGTGGAACCAGCACATTCTATAGAGCCAGAGAGACCTGAATTCTTCTGCCTCCTCTACTTCTAGCCTTGCAGTTGAAATTTCCTAAGATCTCTAAAAGGTGATTTAATATCTTGGAGTCTCAGCTTCCTTATTTACAGAATGGGACAGTATCTGTTACAGAGATACTGAGACATTGAAATAAGATAGTTATATAAAGTGTATAGCATGTCTTATTTTCCCTTTGCCTAGGAAATGGGTAAATAATTTAAGAAGAAAAATATTTTGGAGTGTGTACTGCAAGCACACACACTGATTAAAGCAGATGGATAATGACAGTACTTGGATTTCATAGGCTTTATTGGTCTCAGGGAGACAGGTACACAGGCATAGGGCGGCTAGGCCAACTGTATGATGTAGGGTAAGTGAACTGGTCAGGTTTTCTCTTCCATTATCCTGTACAACCAGAACCTTCAGTACTGTGCCTGGGCCCAGTGGGTGTGCATGTGTGAGTGGGTGCACCTGGGCCTGGGAGGCAGGGAGAGAAGGGTGGCATCACCCAGGGAGGAAAGAGTGCATGATAGGACAGCATGAGCACAAGAGAGAGCATGAGAGAAAGCCAGAGAGTGAGCCCAGGGAAAGAGCGTGAAGATTCCTGAGGGACTGGGGGTCTCACCTGCCTACCAGGCGCCTGAGCCCTGTCCTGCCCTGCCTGTCTAACTGCTAGAACCAATAAAGAACCTGCTCAGATTGACCTGGCTTGCACTACAATTGGCGTCACAGTCAGACTGGTTACATCACAACATGGCAAGCAGGCAGACTAGGCAGCAGAGGTGGGAGGATAGGAGGCAGATGAGCCACCCTCCTAAAAATCTTCATGCTCTTTCTCTGGGCTCTCTCTCTGGAGTTCACCACCAATGGCTTCTCAACCTCTTCATGTGCTCTCCTCTTCTCTCCTTCAGGGTGATGCCTTCTTTTTGTCTCCTCCCTCCTAAGGCCAAGAGTGCTCACCTACAAGAGTGTGCACATAATTTGGGCCAGGTACATACAATTATGGGGAGAGAATGATACCGCAGAGAACAATACTCTGCTGGTCACAGAGGCAAATGGCAGAGGGGTGAAAAACCCTGAGAATTCACTTATCCTACAGGGTGTGAACATCTTCAAAATAAAAATAGGTGGGCTCAAAGTGAAATTATTAATTAATGCTACTGGATTGAAATGTCATGTCAAGATGTGTGTCTATTCTGGAAAATGAAGTTCTTAGCACAAACAGCCATAGCAGGTGTTATTCAGTGAATAACTGAGTGCTGAGTTCCAAGCTGAAGATGCTTTTTCACTTTGCTCATTCAAACACTATTATCCATTAGGCAGCATTTAATCATAATCATGTACTGCTCACGATATTTCATACTATTCTTTGTTTAGAAATGTATACTCTTTCCTTGGAGATAAAAGTATCAGTTGTTGACAATTACAATTTAAGAGGCAAGAGGAGTGCTGGTAGAAGCCTCAGCAGGTAGCTTGATGCATATTCTATAACTGCATTTCAAATCTGCCCCAGGGGTTCCGTAATTTGGGTTCTCCCTTTAGTTGAGCCTAGGGCCTTATACTTGCACAGGGCAGCTGGGGGGGGGGGGGTTGGGGGCTAACAGCACCTTGTTATTCCAGTGAGGCATGGAGATGATTACCAGCTGTAGCTGGTAAGGTGATATTTCACCTTTCCTCTGTCAGACTCATCTTTACAAAGTTCTCCTGCCAGCTGCCCAGGGATACAGTCACCTCCATTGCCACCATCCCACACTCCCGTATAATAACTTCTAATTGTTTGCCTTTCAAAGGAAGAGACCCCTTGGCGGCCAAAACTAGCTGAACATTATGTTCTTACATTTGGAGTTAGCGCAAAGGGCAGGATCTTTCAGGGTTATCTGTCTCATTTTGTTTACTTCCTCTTATTCTTGGCCCAGATGTGGTTCCGGAAAACCTAGCTAAACTTTCTCCTAAACTTTGGAATATGTGAGGATGAATTAGTGAAGATTACAGACATTTTATCTCTGTTTCCTCCAAAAGGGTGTTCTTTTGAGAGGTATGCAGTTCACAAAATGCTCACATTTATTAATTCTAGGTGGTAGATATACTTTTCTCTCACTCGCTCTTTTTAACACATTAAAATAAGAAAGTTGTGTAAAGGAACTCTTAGTGTTCTGAATATCTGTAACTCTGCTCCTCAACATTCTCAGAAAGGGAGAGGTGGGGGTAGCTATAAGATAGGAAAAATGTACCCCATTGCATGGATTCTAATTTGTATTTCAACTCAAGTTCACTGCAAATACTAGTATAATGTAAAATAATAGAATCTGGTCATGTAATTCTTTTTATGCAAGAAACTGGATTTTCCCTCCAAATTAGTCCTTTACTAGCAGTTGATGGGCTGAAAACAGGGCACCAGGCAGTTAGCTCACTTCCATCTGGCATGGCCATGTGAACACTCTGGTTGGCTTGCTTTTTTTAATGAAGTGATTTTTAATGAAGCAAGCTGTGAATTTAATAGATACCTTAAAACAGCTCCTTTGTAACTAAGCATTAAGTAATGAAGCAACTGTCAAATTAGCTACCCAAAAAAGCAAGAGAAAAATCTGAAAACTGCAAGATCTAAGATTGCTGGATTTGGTCATCACCCATGCCACTTTAACTGCTAGCACGAAGGATGGAGCAGCAAGTGCACAGAGAGGTGAGAGGGCTGCTCAGTGACTTTAAGAGAGGTCAAAGAAGTACTTGGCTGAGGCATACTGCAAGATTATTTGATTCATTGTATTCTTACCACTGTCCATGCTTGTACACTGTCTTTCAATGGTTCATTTACTTTGTGATTTTGAACCAGATGTTTCAGCTCACTTCTAATGTGGGGTGACTGGACAGAGATCATTAGGTTCAGTCTATACTACCCTGAAAGAAAGATGTTGATAGATAATAATAAGATGTTGATAATACTATTATTATTGCATTTAGAGAATTATTTTAATGGTGGGAGTAGTCACCTAATTCTGGCATCTCAAATGTAAATGGCAGGCAGGTAATGCAAGTGGATGAAGAGACTTAGGTGAGAGTAAGCAGACACTGGGGACACTGGAAGTTGCATGTCCCCCGAAAGGTACTCCAATTCTGGCAATGAAAAAAGAAGTGTCAATTCAATCAGGCATTCCTGTAGATGTGAATAAGGTCACTAGATTGCGAGTTCTGCTTTATTTTACTGATGAAGAAGCTAGAGCAGAAAGATGAGAAATGACTTGTTCCAGGTGTTACCGCCAGTCATGGGTGCCCAGGGCACCAAGGAATCCAAGGCTCCCTGTGGCCACCCCAGGGTAGAAGCAGTAGTATAGCAACCACAGTGATGTTAAGGCCTGACTGGGATGTCACCAGTGTAAAAAAATTTCAGTCAGTGTAAGGGTCTTCTTATGTTATCCACAAAATATGTATAAAGTCTTTCAATACACTCTGGTTTCTGATATTTGACATATCCTCAGTCCTTCATGCCACAAGTCCCTACTCTGTTCAAGAAGCCTTAGTTTTGAAGGGGTAGGAGAGTAGCCTTAGGGAGCTGGGATTGGAAAAGGGGAACATAATAAATTGGGGGGGGCAGAGCAGGAGGAATCTGTGATTTTGCTTTTGAGCTCAGGTGAACACAGGAATGGCAAGTGTGACCTCCCAGCAGATTCGATCAACTCCCTCCCACACTGTTTTTTGCAGATGCTGGAATGTGGCCTTCTATCTGATTGTATCTCTTCAGAATACAACCTGGAGCAGGTAAGAGAGGGCCAAATTCTGTGCCAGGAGACCTGTTTTTTTTCGTTCACTGAGGAATCTTGACCTCACATAACCATCGAAAACCTATGTCTTTATTTACAAAATGGGTTATATTATCCTCCGTCCCTTCCCCCAAGACATAGTGAAGGGTTTGTTTGATCACTTTAGGATTCCTAAATACTTGACAAATGCTAGCAGGGCCTGAACTTTTCCCTACTCCAATCATACTTCTTTAACTCTTGTTAACATTTCCCTGGAAGTACACCTTTTCTTCTGATGGTACCGGTCACCTGCTATTCCTTGAAACTTGCCAGAGAACCATGACTGGGTAGGGGCCAGGACTTGTTAGAATTGTGGACTAATCACCTTACCACTTTACATGAGGTGCAATGAACAGGGGTGCTTGACCACCTTCCTTTGAGGCACGGAGTAGGTGGTCCTCATGCCTCTGAAGACCCTCGATGGGGTCATTTGCTAAACTACCCCAATGCTATAAGAGTTGATGTAAATGAATACAACAAAACAATAGCTCACCTTTTTACTTAAATGAATATATGAAACATCAAAAAAAAAAAAATCCCACCATGGTCAGAGCTGATCAATGTCCTCACCTAAATCTGATATATCCAGGATTTAAGTGAAGTCTTAAATCTGTCAAATAGTAAGTGTCAAGGTACAAAGTAGTTTCTCCATAGCAGATTCAACTCTGCTCCCTGAGGTACAGCTGGCATTACACTGAATCCAGGGTACACTTTAAAACCATTTTATCCAGTGAAAAAAAAAATCACAATAAATAAATAAAAAGTTTGAGAAAAATCCTTAATCCTCACTTCTCTAGCTTTATATCCCAATATTCTGGTAACTGATATATGTGAAAACACTCTCAGTTTCAATTTAGTTAAAACTCTGAATCAGAGAGAACAGCTTTCAAATTGTTCGCAAAATTCTTATCAATCAGCTGGGCCTGTATAAAAGAAATGGGAATACAGAAACCTAATCACTTCTGTGAAAAATCACCATGTCTCCCTGATCAGAGGAAGATCAGATCCTAGGAAGTCTTTTCCACAGATTTCAACCATTTTCTGGTTCTGTTTTAGTCACGTATTGTTGAGCTGATCTATTACTTCATGAGTTTCCCAGACAAGGTGGGTGTTACTGATACATGTCTTAGGAAAGACTAGTGCAGATACTCCCATCACCAGAAACTGATGTTGCAAGCACACTATTTGCACATAGATGGGCTTCCTTGGCAAACTGCTCAATCAGATATGCAATCATGGCAATAGGTTGGAGTCAAGGCACACATTTTGGGGAACAAATCATGGTATTTTTATTATTCCCTTTGTTATAAAAGGATAGTATCAGAGTTCAACTTACAGAGAAAAATGAGGAAAACTAAAAATGAGCACGAAGGAGACCATAAAACCACCCAGGCTGGTCATTCAGTGAATCCTTTTAGGTATTGTGTATGTCTATTTATTGCATTCTGCTAAGTCATTATTCTTGGGGCTAATTCACCTGACAAATTGCCGGTGTACATTTTCCATCATCAACAAAAAAAGGTAGCCTTCATAAGTCGAAGAGCTGGCTGTGGAGCTATATAAAAGGTATGTGTTCTATCTGCTTTCCTTTTTTGCTATGTATAATTTAAATCCTTTCCTTTCAAGTTTTGCCTGATTGGACACAGACCTTATAAGATTTATATCAGCTGGACTATAGAGGAAATTTAGCCGCAAAAGAATACACCAGATGATCACAATGTAGCTCTCTTGGGCTGAAACTAGTTTTTATTATATGAGCTTAGAAATACTGGAAAAAAATATATTTAGGGTATAGAATTGGCAATGAACTTACCAAAAGAGTTTAAAAGATTTAGTGTGATCATACAGGTAGGTAGGTAGTTAGGTGCAGTCATGCACATTTGTGAGCGCATGCACAACACACACACACAGAGTCATGGAGGCATAAATTGATATCACACAATGTACTAATTTTAAGTGTAGAATGTAGATGTCTTACGTAAGCATTCAAGTCTTATAGCAACTGAAGATATGAAATGCCTCTAGCTCTTCTTCATACTTCAGAGAAACTGACCCATACCACCCACTGATAAAGTAGGGAGGTGATACCTAGTTTGAAATGCAAATGAAAATAGGGCACTGATTTGACCATGTAAGTAGAAACTCATCCTTCTGCAGGGAAAAGAAACAAAGACTTAAGACAGACTTAGCAGTGAGTCTATAGACATGAATTCTAGCTCCTGACCTATTAAAAAAAACAAAAACATAACTGCTGGCAGCAGAGACTATAGGAATTGAAGTGATGGAGAAGTGTCTCTGAAATGGTGGTGTTGAGGAAGAAAAGTTACACTGAAGGATTGAGAGAATTTACTGAAAAGTGGGAGTCAGAGATATAAAAGCGATTTCAACCAATGTTAATGTCTGGGTACCGACAAATACAATTTATAAATGACTTTTCAACAGCTTCCTCTGATTATAACAGAAGCTGTTATAATCACATTGATTTTGAAATTAAATGTTATGGAATTTTCTGGCTTAATGAGAAGGTATATCCAACTGGTAAATAAAAGTAATGATTAAAGCAATTAAAAGACTGAAAATGAGAAATAAAGTAATAATACGCCTAATGCTTAACTCAAACAGGCACATATTACTGACTTACCAAAAAGATTTATGTTTACCTGAGGTAAAAATACTGAGCTGCAGTGCTCACTATGAATAAAACTGCCCTTTGGTAACAGGGGGAAAAGTCAATTAGCAATGTCATTTGTTTTAAAATCTGCTTGCACCTGATTCTCATTTGTCCTCCAGCTGAGAAACCAAAGGCAGCTTCTTTTTATTGCTTGTGGTCAAACAGCAAGTTCACTTTGCCATGGGATGATCAAACATCAGCTCCTCTCCTCCCAAGCTTGCAAACTTTTGTCTTTCACTCTCAACTTGTTCAATCATCATTAACTCTGAAAAATGTCACATTCCATTTGTGTAATGAAAATTTCACCACTGGTGACCGTTTGGAGGAAGTTTTTGTAAGCCAAGCCCTAAATCTTGCACAGCACCTCACACATTCTCAAGATCATTTGTCCTGTTTCCTTGTTTAATGACAGTTTCTTACAATCCAAGCATCTGTCACTGACATAGGTGACTTTGAAGAAGCCTCTGTGAGATGGAAAGGGTTCACTGGGTATGTTATCTGAGAAAAACTAAGGTGTTGCCCACATGCACATGTGTACACTCCTCCTCTTCAATATAAGTTTGCACACATACACTGGTATTTTTATCATGGAAAAGCAAAAGCTGTCTTTGCTGGGGAGATACTAGCAAAGAACACTGGAGGCAGGCCATTCAAAAGCAGAGTTTCCTTACTCTGGGAAGCCAACTTCCTAAGAGAAGTTGCGACATCAATTTGGGGAGGTACCAAAAAGTTTCTGGAAAGGAGAAATAAGCTTTTTTCAGTTTTTGATTTCTTGGCTTCAGAAATCTTCATCTCTTTTATTATTTAATTCTAATTCCCCCTTTGCAGAGAAAATCTGAAATATAAAAACCAATGAATGTGGCACAGGGCCAAGCCTCTGATGGGCACTCTATAAAAATGAATCTCTGAAAGTTGATGTCAAGCAGCAAGACAGCTAAATTAAGAGGTCACTTGAACTAGAGTCTTCAAAAACAAACAAACAAACAAACAAAAAAAGAAAGAAAGAAAAACTTGAGAGTTTATTGGGGCAAGTAAAATAAATTGTGTGCTATTTAGAAATCAAGTCATAGCTAAGACAAGCCCTAGTTACAATTTTCAAGGTCAAACCAAATGAAATGTGTATTTGTATCTCTGCAGAGCTTTAGTTCCTAGGTGCTAACACATTGTTTTATATCTTTTCCAGAAAGGGCTTCTCAATTTCAGCTCTTTTTAATGCCAAAATGAGGAGATGATCAGCATGTTTACATATAAGTGTAATGTCTCATGCCTTTCAACTAGATGTAGCACATAATATATTAGAATGTTTACTTTTGCTAATATCCAGGTTTTAATGGACTAGTAGAAGTTAGGGATAGAAAAGAGGGTAAAGATAGTCTTAATGATTTTCCTAGCTACTAAAAGACCAGACCCTAAGTCTAGAGAAGAATCATGTCGTTCACAAAACATGAAAAAGAATGTCTTGCTACTTTAATGGACATAACTTACCCAAAGTCAAAGAAATACTTAAAGTCAGAAAGTCTGGGTTTATATTAAACTATATAACTATCCCAGAATATATAACCCATGTACCCATTTCTCTGTGCGTCAAAGTGGGCAGATGATATGCAAAAAGAAAGATGTTTAAAAGTCTGATGCTCTACCAACTGAGCTATCTGGGCGCTCTGAGAAAGGTGTTTAATCTGTCTTTATTCCATTTCACTGGGATGAAAAATGGAGACCAAGATTCTACCTCCTGCTTTCTTCTCTTCTGTTTCTATCTCGTGGAGGTCGTCTTTCCACTACTGGCTCCTATGTAAGCGTGTGTGCTGTCTCTGTTTCTGCATTTTTCTCTCTCTGTTTCTCCCCCCCTCCTTTCTCTTTTCTCTCTGTCACACACACAAACCCTCATTACTGTGTTTCAGCGAATTCAGTGAAGCTGCACATGATAGTGTATCTGGGCATAAAAGCAGACATCATTCGCTCATTAGAGCTAAGTTTTCAGGATGTGCCCCAATTACTGACCTCCACTAACGGCCTGGGTTTGCGCTCCACTGCAAACCTGAAGTGGCAGAGTTCACAGTAGCTGGTGTTTGAGGACGAAAGCCAGTGTTCCAGGCAGCTCCGATGAATTGTTCCCAAGGTTCCCGTACATTCACATGGAGAAAGCAAGTCTTCTTGGCTGCTACCCTCATGGCAAATCCTGCACATCGGCCGGTCATTGAAGGGGCTGCAAGAGAAGGAGGGGCACCTGTCAGTCAATGGGCTGGAAACCACTCCCACACGGATGAGCCTCTGAGTGTGCATCTAGTTTGGAAAAATCACTCCTATACAGTTTGAGATGTGCTCCGTAGTGGTTCATGAGTCAGGTTCTGGAGCCCGGCAGTCTGGGCTCCAATTCCAGTTCTGCTACTTAGAGCCTGGTACCTACCACTTGGCCAAGTTATGTCATCTCTCTATATCTTAGTTTCCTTATCTCAGATATGAACACAATGAAAGGTGCCTTTCTCATGTGGTGGTTGTACAGATAAGAAAAGGTAGGGGTTGGAAAGAAAATAAAAGGTGGTCTACTTTAGAAGCTTGGAATAGGGACCCATAGAGTTAGTGCCTAGCTATACCAGCTATTTTCATTTGTGAAAAAACTCAGGTCAGGGAGAATCAAATAAAATGGTCTTGTCACATCAAGTCAATAGAAGACGGCACTACTTCTTAGTGTATACTGTGGCCTGTGAGAGGACCACACTTTCACTGACATATTGCTCCAGCTGTTCTCCAATGAACACGGATTTACAATATGTTACTATCATATGTCTGAACCCAAGGACCATTCTCTTTCCCAGTCTGCAAAAGATGACAGTGACCCAAGTCCATTCTTCTCATCAACACCATCTTTAGTTCAAATGGAAAAAGTCATTGAAACATTGCTATTTTCCAGAGCTGGGCATGGTGGTGCGTTCCTGTAAGTGACAGCTTATGGAGTCCCGTCCAGGGCAACACAGCGAGACCTAGTACCAAAAATTAGCTGGGCGTGGTGGTGTGCACCTGTAACCCCAGCTACCTGGGAAGCAGAGGCTGGGGATTGTTTGAGTCTGTGGTACCCCGGGCAACATGAGCCTGCAGTTCCACGGGCAAAAATAGCAAAACCTAGTCTCAAAAAAAAAAAAAATTACTATTTCCCAACTGTTTTTCTAGGGATGGTCATGGGAATGAGTAAGGGCTAAAAGGGGATTAGAATAGGAAAGGATTTTTCTTCCCACACAAGCTCAGGGACAGTAAAAAAGGTTTGAAGAGTTGATTTTTTTTTTCCCTCTTGTAATTCTTGGCCGCCTTAATTCATATTGAGTCATAAGTATGTAAAACTCTGAAACCTTCTAGTTAAATTACTGGGTGGTGGGAGAAAACATAAAAATGCCCCCCCCACCACCCATGAGCATAAGTTTAGTTATTTTAATTTTGCAGCCTGTTCTTTGTAATCAAACAAGGTGTGTGATAACTTAAGGATGATAGGGGGTAGGTGTAGTTAATCCATCTCATTTCCAGAGGAGCAATGATTCACATATCCTCATCATACTCTGCATCCTAACAATTTGTGAGATGTTCTTCAAGAGGTGGAGAAGTGCATTTTCTATTTCTTTCCTTTGCAATGGCTGCAGAGGTTGCGAATGGAAGGGATGTGGACAATGTTTCCAACTTGAGTCCATGTGTGATGGCCACCACATCCAGGCTGAGGGGCAAAAGAAAATGCAGTGGTGCCAGTAGCAGTCTTTCCACAGGTTGAGTAGAGATCTGTGGCTCTGGCACTATATTGGAGCGGGTGTTTGAATTGCTGACTGAGGTGTGAGTGACTGACTCAGAGTTTCAAGGCCAGATATTACAGTGCTAATATCAGGGGGTAAGTGTAATACTGGTATACTTTTGCATCCATAGGTCAAAATCTCATTTACACATTCTAAAAGAAAACTGGAGAAATCAAGGAGCACCTATTGGCTGGACAGCCTGCACCTCTCACTGTGTTGTTAGGCAGTTAATAGCACAAGAGGGACACCCTGAGTAAAACAGCGCCACTGGCATAAGTCAGCGCTGGGCTGTTCAGAGTCTTCCGCATTGCTTGGTTCATCACTCAGGAAAGACAAGCTTTTGGGTTTTTAACAATTACACTTGATAGGGTTGAATGTATATGAAAGATCATGGGTAGGGATTCACAGGTATCAAATGTTAAAAGAAGAGGTTCTCAAATGGGGATATGCCAGAGAAGGGACTCGTCTGGGAAGTAGCCCTAACAGAGTTCCTTCCCATTAAACATTCACACCAGGAACAGTGCTTGAAAAGTTTTGCCCAGAAAATCCAATTACTTTGGTTCAGTCACCTGAAATCAGGTCCCTCCTTCATGCCTTTCTAACAAAGGGCTACCTTTGTTAGCACCCTGGAGACAACAAGAGTGTAGTTACTGTAGCAATGTCAAAATAACAAATGTAAAGCAAAGGGACATTGCATCTTGCAGAATCCTTCCTTGCCTGCCTCTTGGCAAGTGTGACTTTAAGAGGAAAACTTGACAATGCGAATTTTAGTTTGGTACCCCATTGCTATAGAAACGGTGATAACAGAACTTGTGTAGTTTTTCTTTTTTCCCCAAAACTTCTTCTCACCTGACACAAAGACTTAAGCACTAATTACATTCCCTTTAGCATTTTCCATCTGACAAAGAGTTCCTCCGATCAATTATGGATTCATTTATTTAAACTGTGGTACTACCTCTGGGTGGCAAGAGTCCGCACCACTGTTGACAGCAGCTGTCCGTCCTTGGCTGAAACTTGCATGACATACTGTGGCTGCCCATTCACTAGGCTACCACAGTCCTCCACAGTCTTCACTACAGGCGCAGCTGAGCTGGTGCAGTCTGGCAGCACTTCAGGCAGGTGACTGCAGCGGCTGGTTGTCATGGTAACAGACAGCAATTACTCTGCTAATGGCTTCCACATTCTACAGGATTTCCATCTAAGAG
Source organism: Uropsilus gracilis (assembly GCA_004024945.1). Taxonomy (NCBI): domain Eukaryota; kingdom Metazoa; phylum Chordata; class Mammalia; order Eulipotyphla; family Talpidae; genus Uropsilus; species Uropsilus gracilis. Next base: position 10,782 of record PVHY01012328.1, on the reverse strand, counting down.
AGATCAGAAAACAGTTTACTTGGGCTGGATGGTTAACGAAAATGGAGAATTACAGGCTACCAATGTTATCATGTCATTATTTAATATAAATAACAAGTAGCCTAGATGTGGTACACAACCTTGTTACAATTTAATGTTTGAAAATGTGTGCGTGCGTACACACTTACACACATGCACACAGAACCCACAAGAAACACTGGGTGTGGTCCCCAACAACACAGCCAGCATGCCTATGTACATAAATATTTAGGAGTCCTGCTCCCCAAGAGGAGAGGGAATGGTGGGGCTGAAGCCAGACCTGAACGCAAGACAAGCATTTCACTCTGGGCCAGAGAAGTATGTCTTTGCTGACACTCTAGAAGTTTCTAGAATCATGGCTAAAACTATTCCCAACTATTTTCTTTTCATAAGCTTTTTTTATCCCTCCATTCGGTTTCACTTGGAGATATGAGATTAAAAAGAGAAAGAAAGAAAAGAATTTGGTCAGGCAGCCCCTTCCAGAACACTATTTGACCAAACATGAATCATTCACCTCATGTACTACCTTTGCAACTTTTGCTGTGTCTGTGTCCCCCCATTATGCCTTAACTTCCTTTAAAAATATACTATTTTAGTCTTAAAGTTATCCATGAAATGACGAGTTCGAGGGACTTGTATTTTTTTCTAGTCACAATAAATACATTAGCATTAATTTTTTTGTTTGTGTATTACCTAAAGGAGTTTGTTTACTACCAGGGACACTGCATCATAATAGGGGCACACAGGGGAGAACAGAGAACTAATGAATGAGGTCTTTACCATCTATTAAAAATAATCCATTCTAGGAAGGGGCTTACCTCCCTGAGAGATAATCTACCACACATACTACCAAATGTATGCAGCCCAGGCTCATATTGTGACCTCAGGGTTAAACCATTTGGGCCCACTAATGTGAGGCACCCAAGTGCATCCAATAATAGGTCTTTTTGTGATATGTGAGAAATAAGAGGCTTTACAGAAACTTGCACTAGGGACTATTTATATCTAGAAGTGAGATGACACAGTTTAATGGTCCATATAGGCTTAGGCTGTTTTTCCCCAGTCTGAGTGTAGTAGACAGCAGCAGGATTGGTTGGCAGGCTGAGTGCACATCAATAATCAGTCTGGGTGGTCAAGGCCCTAGGTCCAAATAAATCCCTCCCAATCCCAAGAGGATTTTTGGAATTCCTCAAGGGGTTATTTTCTCCCAGATATGTGTCTCTGCTTGCTATATTTTACTTGACTTCTACAGGTCTGGAAAACCAACTTCAGAACAATGCCACCAACAGGATGTTATCAGGACGAGGAGGCAGTGTTTCCAGATGAACTTGAGCTGACACCTTCCCTCCCCACAAGTGCATGTCAAGCAGGCCTATTTGTCTGAGACAACTGGATGTGGATGGAATCCCTTTCTTGAACTGAGTTGGCTGGCTGGCTGGACTCCAGCGGGCTCCCCTTCCTGTCCTCCCTGGCTGTTGCAAGTCCTATCAGGATCTGTGGTCTGGCCTCTCTCGAGAGTGCTTTGGAAAGTAGCAGTGGTGAGGGAACTGCAGATACCAGTCCTGGTCTGAGGTTTAACTTGAGGGTCAGGTAGGACTGCCCTTTCCACACCACTGTCACAAATCTGATGACACTAGCCACCGAGCATTCAGGAGGAATGCAGTCAACTAATGCAGTTTTCTTTTAAAATATGATTTGTGGAACAAGAAGAATACCTTTTATAGAAAGGACAAAAAAGGCACAGAGAAAACAATGAAGCTCACAGTCCAACCACTGTAAACTTTTTGGTGATGTCTTTTTAATATGGGGAAGGTTTATAGGGTGAGGTTGAATTCTATCTGGGCTCAGCTAGATTTTTTTTTTTTTTAAACTGAGTTATGGTAACTCTCAGGCCACAGAAGAAACGAATGTTCAAAGACTTCTAAAACTGTGTCTAGTGCCCCCTCCCTTGGCCTGCCTTTATAAAACCTCATTGACATGGTTTTAAATTCTCATAATGCCTCACAGTCACAAAGTGTAACTTCCTGGCACAGCTCTCTTGCTTCACAAGGCAGCCATAGATTAAGAGCCAGGGGTGTCTTGGCAGGAAAAGCAGACACAGTGACCTTCTTGCAGCATGGACTCATTATGTCTGGGTGCACTCTGAGAGTCTATTTTCGGGTTTTGCATAACTCCAACTCAGAAGGCCAAATGCTCCCTCCCTATACTTGATGGAACTGGAAGGAGGCGGGAAAGGGTATATGGAACATAAGATGAAAGCAGGGTTGTCAATGGTTATAGGCTGCCCTTAGCCAAAGGACTGTCTACTCAGGCACATAACATCCCCAAATTCATAAGTTTGTAATCTAGATTAAATTCCCTTCAAAGGAAGTAACTCCAAATGTATACCCTAAATATGCCTTAAAATGCCCTTACGGCAATTCTAAAAGTAGTTTCCTTTAACCCTACCTTATTCCTTCAATTTCATTTGTGAATGATATACTTCATTCTACTTTTTTTTCCTTAAAGGCAAAAAAGGGATATTATCAGACACCCGATCAGTTAATTCCCTTTACAATGGGTGTCAGTAGAGAGTTGAGCATAAAGGAACAAAAGGCACATTTACCCTGTTGGTCCTGTAAGCAAGCACTGTCTCTTTCTCTTGTGCTATCTCTACACAATCCTGCATTCAATTTAGGACCTGACTGACATGGTATTTTAGACTAGCACTCACTGCAGAACACACAGCATTTCCACAGAGCAGCACAAGTAAATAACCTTGAGATACTAATACTGCCATTCCAGTGATGGGTCCCAACACTCCCAAAATACCAGGTCTTGAGTTGAAAATAGGAGGGAAGCGATTACACAGAGCACAGACAGCTGAACACAGTGGGAGGGCTGAATTGGTTCCAGCCTGGGAAGGGTGGATCGCATCATCCACTCAGGTGGAGGAGGAGAGAAAGGAGTATATCTCCCCAATCTCCGACAAAAAGAAGCCAAGAGGTCTACATGGAATCATGAGGCAGGAGTGGGTCTCCAGGTTGCATGCACCAATTGGCATGCACATGTTGCAGCTGGGACAATGACAAATGGCCACTGCATTTCCCTGTCTTGTTCAAAGCCACCTGGGAAAACAGCAGGCTATTGCCAGGGATGCTAGAAAAAGCTGAACTGCCGGTTTGCCACCTAGCAGTGATCTCCCACTGATTTTTCCACAAAATTTCAAGCATCATTCAGCTGCTTTCTTATCAATGCAACTACTTTGTGGGAAAGTAACATCCTAGTCCCCCCAATAATTCTGCTTTCTAGGACTTTTCCAGACAATACAAAGTTGGTAGGGCGAGGTGTATGTGTAAACTAGAAACTTCAAATTCCATGAGTAGGATTGGTTCTTCATTGGTCAGACCTGTCACCTGATGTGATGTCTTTCTCAAGCTGAAAATAAAACATGATTTCACACAGGGAAAATTCAGGTACACACAGTGGGAAGAAAGGTGGCCAAGAGGGAGACAGTAAAAAAAGGAGGGAGTGGTTACATAAATGGAAGTCTGATTAGACAATTGTTAAGATAAAAAGGCCAGTTGTTAAACTGTGAACCCTCGAAAGGCCAGAGAACAGGTTTTACAAAAGCAGGCTGCAGTTATTTGCTGTCTGAGCAAGCACTGCTGGTGATTGCCATGGGAACATGGCTGGCATCACAAGAATGCTTCCAGAGCATGGGAGACAGGTAGGAAAGGGAAGCAGGATCTGGTCACCTCTGCAACCTTCTTGCCTTGATAGCCCCCTGGACCTCCAAAAGGATCACAAAGTTATGGGGGGAAGCTTTGTTCTCAGAGAAAGGACATTCACACCTATGCCTTGGCTCACCCCTCAGCAGGGTAAATACTCAGTCTTGCAAACTTAGCTGAGATTTCCCACATATTTGAAATTAGAGTACTATAATGCTTCCTGAGTCACCTTTGAGTCCTAAAAAAAGACAACACATGAGAATGTCCTTTGTCAGTATGATGGAGCCATACATAGAGAAGGTCACATTTATTACTATGTCAACAGTCAACCTTAATTCTTGCTCTTTTTGTGATCTGGGCTGCATCTCATTTCTGTCTTCACCAACTTACCCTCTATGGTAGGTCAAGTTCAACCACATAGTCATGACATGGGTACTATGCCACCTCTCTGGGATGCATACAAAAGTGGAGCTCTTCCTTGCATACTCACTCCTCATTCTCCCTAGCCCTTTTTCCTTTAGAGCCCCAAACTCAGGTTTCACTCTTCTATGAAAATGTTTAATGAAGATATAATGAAAAGTTGTTATTATGCTTGAGACACTTGAGTCTGTCACTGCAATTACCACTACCTTAGATCATATATCATGTAATAAACACAACAGAAAATAAAACCCAAGTCTCCCAAATTCCACCAGAAGTGTAATTTCAGTACCAAGTCAACATTAATCTCTTAGATATGGGGTGAGAAGCCTCTTTTGGGGAGGACTCAGTTGTGCTGGTAACTTTGTTTGCATATAAAAGTTACCCACTGGTTTTTAAAAAAATGAAAACAAGTGCTTAAGAGCACCTGTGCTGGCTGGCACTGATTGGTGATGTGGGTATCCAGTGCAATGATCTGAGCAGGCTTAAGTTTGGAGGGACAGCCTGGAGTCTGAATGGACCTTCAAATTCAGCCTTAATGTCCACTCCAGACATTAAGAGGTAGGCTCCCTCAGGTGATGAGATGTCCTGAGAGGGTTCTATGTCACACCTTCATACCAAAATTGTTCAAAGAGAAAATTTTTGAGAAATCCCTCCCTTCCTCCCTCCCTCCCTCCCTCCCTCCCTCCCTCCCTCCCTTCTTTCCTTCCTTTCCTTCCATTTTTTGAGAACTTAGTATTTTTAGGAAGTTGCTGGTGGTGCAGAGTCTAGGCATTTCAAGCCCTACTTTGAATTTCAAGGAAAAGTATGGTCCACCAAACTGCCTGTTCCTCAAACTGTGGTCTTTGGACCACAGAGCTAAGAGATATGATCATTCATGCCCTTGGCAATTCATAGGAAACCACCTGAAGCCCTATTTTGGGGGAATGATCCTGCAGAAGTAGGGATCGGTGTCTCTGCTCCTATACAAACTGGGCATGCATCACTAACACTTTGCCGGATTCTGAAGCCTGATCTTGGTTTTACTTGAGCAAAATCTGCTTCAAAAGGGTCTCTAAAAAGGATCTCTCAGGCATACTCAGAGAGCAAGGCTTTTCCTAAGGAGATCAGTGAATGGGAGATACAAGTGATTGAAATGGGGAAAAATAGCACTAATGGCTTGTCCAGGAACTTTCTCCTCTAAGTTGGATTTTTGGATTTTGAATTCTAAGAACAACCTCAGAATAGGAATGCTCTTTGATAGCACATTTCCTTGACTTTTCAGGCATGTTATAAACCAGACAGTGCACCGCATGGTTGATGACCTGACTTACAGTATCCCGAATGTTCACAGAAATGAAGGCAGCCAGGAAATCACACATCGACCTTCCTTTCCAATGAGAATGGAGCAATGACTAATTTCAAAACCATTAACATGTAAAAATGGCACATTTCTTCTGAGAACAGGGCACAAAGGCTCTCTGAGGAGATTGCTGGGACATGATTACCAGAAACATTTAAGTTTTCAAAAACATGCCAAGAAGGCTATTCACTAAGAATGTGTAGCAGCAAAGTAGCTGCTTCATTAAACTTAAATAGCCACAGCAGGGCTGTGCTTACAGACCCACGCTACCAAATTATACATTTCTTTTCTGGATGCTTCACTGACCTCATTATGTAGAGCGGAGAGTTTGTCATTCCAAATAAAGTGACCAACCAAGTTTTTACAAACATGTCCATCAGGCACTTGATGAATCTGCAGAGTGTAACACTGCTCTCCCAATGAATTAAAAACAAAACAAAACTTTTTTCCCCCTCTCATTATTCTCTGCATGTACCCATTGTCATACTCAGAGAAGTGCAATCAGAAGCAGATGAAATGTCTATTTCCAAGCATGAAGATTTTAGTTCGGGGATAACAGCATTTTCTTGAGGAATATATGTAAACACCAACAATGAACCAAACGAAACAGAAATACAGACCAGCATAAGGCAAGTTTGATGGGGTGGGGTTCATAACACATTCCTAGTGTACTACTGAAAGTTACAGCCAAAGTTGTTTTTTTTTTTTTTTCTGTTCATTTCCTTTTTATCATTTCCCAATCATCTTATTCTCTCAGTTACAGGAAGTACTGGGGCATTTTTCCTCACTTAAAATTACTATATTTTTTCTTCAACCAGGTAAAATTTTTTAGTTCTGCTGAAGGCAAATCAAGTAACAATTACCATATTTATACATATTTTTCCCCTCAACTACTCATAAAATTAATTCAGATTTTGAAAGCTAGCCATTTTTTCATTTAATTTTAATTATATAGATGAAAATGGCAATTAAAAACCTCACAACAATCCTATGTGTTCAAATATACCGTGATAGCTGAATTACACTTGTAAACAACAACAGGTTCCTGTGCACGGAATCCTGCTGAGCCAGGGAGAGGGTGGGGACGAGTGGGGAACAGAGTTAAAAAGGTGAGTTCTGGGGGCTCGAGCACAATCAGGCACATCAGAAAAGCTAAACATAAAGTTTAAATAGATAGATGGAGGGCTGTAGGCAAAACAGGATGAGATGTTCATGGGAAATGACTTGGAGATAAAAAATAAAAATGTATTCTACAAATGATACTTAATCTGTCCAGTACCAAACAGGTACCTGTCTAGCATAAGGAAAGGGTGGAGGGTATGGCAACTGCCCAGATATCTGATCATCCAGGAGGAAAACTTGTCAGCTACAAATAAGAGCTTTTAGCTCTCAGACCGGAAGTTGCTGATTTGTTGTTTGGCTCATGCACATTTTCTTCAAGCATCTAGTGAATGCCTACCATTAAGGAAGTTGACTTGGGTTTCATTCCAAGTTACACCTTTCCATCCTTTGCAGAGACAACCCAGTACTAGCTGTACAGATGTGCTACTTCTTAACTCCAGTCCAGCCTCCTGCAGCCTCAAAAAAGCCAGCTTCCAGGACATACTTTAAGCCTGGATTCCTTGGGGGCTTTCCCCTTCTGCATTTCACCCTGCCGAGGTTACAGACATGTCCTTTCACAGCAGAACTCTCTAAGTTCTGCTTTCTGCCAGGATTGGATGGGAGCACATGTGTAAGCCTGATTGCAATATTTATAGGAACACGAGGCCCCAGGAGACATTTGGTTGCATTACCCTCTGCTTACATATAAGGGTATCTGGGAAGTTGATGATTTTACCAAGCAATAGTAAGGCAAATGCAGACAAGGGACTACAACTCTTTGGATTTTGCTTTTCTGCCCCATCTTCGGCATTACAGATAGACTCTGTATCATATGCTCATATTAGCAAAAGTTCCCCAACCCTACTTGTTCTCTCACATGTGGTCTAGAGACCAGCCTCTCTGCAGGTTTCTGCACTGCCTTTATACATATTTGGCTTTCAATTCAGTAGTCCTTTGGGAGCCTTTGGGGGAAAAAGGCCAGAGCCCTATTTTTGGATCAGGGAGCTCTTGCTTTGAACAGTCACTGAACACTTATCAATGGAAGAGAGTTCCAGGGCACTGCTCCCTGACACTGAGGACCTGAAGAGGGTGTGGTCATGGAGAACACTGGTAATGGGTGAGCGTAAGACTATTGCGCAGCATTATCTCACACTATCAGGGAACAGGGTGGAGAAGAGGTCCTTCCCGATCCAACCTTTAGGTCCACTTCCCTCTGTGGTCTCCCTGGATAACAGTGTCTCTTCCCAACAAACATCTCTTGGGGACAGAACTGCTGACATCTGCTTTGATAATCTTGTATAAACATAGGTAAAAAGTATAGAAACAACCCTGAAATGACTCTTCTCTGCCCTTAGATTGATTGCTCCCCTGTCCTTTAACTATGTACACACACACACTCATGTGCAGTTAAAAAAAAAAACAGAGATTCTTTCTTATTGGATGCCTAAAGTATGTCCAGTTTTTTTTTTTAATCACCAATGTACAAGCAAGTACAAACAAGAGCAAGAAACAGTAACACTCAGCTAAGGATTGAGTTAGTTAAAATTACTTTATCATTTAATGTTTTCACAGTTGTATGTCCTGGATTCTTGTGGACCATGATTTTGGTGAAGAATGAGGCCTCTTTCTTACTTCCTACTTGTCGCAATGTCAAGCACTTACTCAATGTAAAGCACTTCCAAATCTCTTCAAAAGAACCTCTGAGGTGCTATTTTTTTCTAGTCAGAGCACACACCCTCCTCCTGCACTGCTCCTGTGGCTGCCTAGACCAGCTTACCACAGAGCTTGACTTTGGCATTTGGGTCAGTTCCTGCATCTTATACAGGCCCCACCTGGTACAGCCCTGGCTTCCTCTGGGGGATTTTTTAGCTTGAGGACCAGTCAAGCTCTCTCCTGAGCTTCAGGGGTGGTGAGTTTTTAAAGCCAGTTAGAAATGTCCCAGCACATTAAACACAGAGGGTTGGCTTCTCACCAGAACATCCCCTTAGGCCCCTCAGTCACTCAGAAAGAAGGTCTGGAATCAAATGTCTAGTCTATTTCTTTGTGTATCCAGCCCTGCCAAAAACAAAGGTTAAGGTTTCCTAACCTGATTCAGTCTGTTTGATAGAAACAAAAATAACTTTATACTGACACCAAATTCAATGACTATTCAAGACAAAACAATCAAATATTATATAGACATCTACCTTTACTTTTAAATTATCATTTGTTAGTGGTTTCCTTCAGAACAGATTTTTTAAAAATTACATTAATAGCAATAGCATAAGAGTATTTTTCTATTCTTCATGGCACTATTCATTTTCCATTCTCTAAGTGCTTAATAAATACAGTGGGTCTTTACTGCCTTCCAGGGTGAAAATAACAGTTATACCCCTACAGAGCTCATTCATTTGCTTTATGGGCCAAAAAAATCTCTAGCGTGTCACAAATTAACACAATGTTCCTGAGGAAAGTATTTTATTCTTGAGTCTCCAATTTCACTAATAAATGTGAAAAACACATGTAGTCAGATAAGTCCCTGGAGACCAGCCACTGCAGATGCTGAAGAAAGCAAGTTATTCCAGCAAGATCAGCAGTCACTTTCACACTGGAGACTGTTTCCCAAATTCTCCAACAATTGCTTGATTAAGCAATGGAATTTGTTTCCAGCCACTAGCCCAAAAAAATCTAACCAGTGTAATTTATTTTTATTATTTCTTAAGAATTATTTATTATGGAGGTAACTGGTTTACAACGCTGTGTTCCAGGGATATATCTGTATTTTACAGCACCATGCCTACTACCAAGGCACCAATGACCTTTCACCATAGTGTACCCTACTCTATTAGATGTTCTCACCTCTTTGCTCCCCTTCTGGCAGTCTCAATTGTACAGTCAGATTTCTAAAGTTTGTTTTGGTTTGGATTGAAAACTAGATTTCCTTAAAAAAATAAAGCCACCATTAAAAATAAAACCAAACCATAGATGACCTTTTTCTAATCACTGCACCAATGAAACCCTGCTACCATCTTGAGAGGGTCTTCTTTTCCTTACTCTGTTATTGTTTTCCTTAACATTTTTATCACAAAGAATTTCAATAAAGTAGAAAGAATACTACAGTAAACTCAATACACTCCTTAATCTCAATCTAACAATCCATTAGAATTTTGTCATACTTTTTCCCTTTCTCTCCAATTAATCCTCCTTCTCCCCACCTTTCTAATTTTCCTTCATTTCATCCTATAAAGATCTTTAAGCAAATCCAAAAAATTCTATCATTTCACTGCTATGTACTTAAACATCAACTTCTAAAAACAAGGATGTTTCTAATACAACCACGGTCATTATCGTACCTACTAAATTCCTTAGTTAATACCCACTGTGTTGAATTTTAGCAGCTGTTCTGAAAAATCCTTTTGTTTAAATGATCCTGATAAGTTATAATATTGATGTTATATCTCTTAAGTCTCTCTCACTTGCACACAACTAGCTCCCTTTCCGCCCCCCCCCATGCCATTGTCTTGATGAAGAAACTCATTATAGGCTCTTCTTGAGTCCTGTCCCAGTAGCCAAATTCTTAATTTATTTTCTTGTGGTATCATTTAACTTGTTCTTCTATCCCCTGGATTATTGGAAAATTGAGGATCAGCTTGACTAAGTTCAAGTTAAACTCTGAGGCAACGCTAGCTCACAGGTACCACTGAGTATTTCTTCTGATGTGTAGTCAGACGTGATGCATTCCACTGAGTATTTCTTAGTACATCCCATTAGAAAACATCTTATGTGTAGATGTACAGCACTTTAAATAGGTTTAATAATGGTAGCCAGATTCCGCCATTGTGAAGCTCCCCATCAGTATTTCTAATGGTCTGCCACAACATGGATGGAACTGGAGGGGATAATGCTAAGGAAAATAAATGAGAATGACAAAGATAATTACAGGCTGATTTTACTCATGTGTGGGATATAAAGAAACAAAATGAAGAAATAGACAAAAATAAACCATAGCAAATCTTAGGAGACCGACTGTCTAACTGGGGTTATTATTAAAGAGTCCCTGAAGTTGAGGGTGCCCAATGGTGGATGACTATGCCTGATTTGGTGGTGGGTGCAGTGTGATACTAAATATCTGAAAAGATGTGACTTATTCCCTTAAAACATGTTGTAAACTACTGTTACCTCAGTAAAAACAAAATACAATTAAAAAAAAAA
>PVHY01012327.1:0-44920 GCA_004024945.1 Uropsilus gracilis | reverse complement strand
TACCAAAGTGTAAGACCCCAAGATAAACAGGAACGGCCCAAAGATTATCATTGAGTTGAAGGTGTAACAGATAAGTTCTGTGGATGAAGCATGAATGCAGGCCAGAGCGAACAATGGACCTGGGTCACACACTATGTGGTCAATGATGTTCGGTCCACAGAAAGGAAGTTGGGAGATGAGGACAATGGGAACTGGATAGTAGAGAAATCCAGTCACCCAACAAACACACACCAGAATCACACAGAACTTGGTAGTCATGATGGAGGGATAATGTAGTGGGCGACAGATGGCAAGGTACCGATCATAAGCCATAAGTGATAAGAACAAACACTCTGTTGTACCCAGTGAAAAAAAGAAATAGAATTGAAGGAAGCAGCCAGTGAAGGAGATGACTTTTGTCTCTGAGAGTATGTTGACCAGCATGTTTGGGACAGTGGAGGAAATGTACCAGATCTCTAGGAAGGCAAAGTTTCCCAAGATGATGTACATGGGTGTGTGAAGCTTCCTGTCCCATTTCACCGCACAGACAATAGCCCCATTCCCTAGTAGGGTCAGAAGGTAAATCATCAGGATCAGTGGGAAGAAGAAGCTTTTCCTTTCACCAGGGAAACCCAGGAGAACAAACTCAGTTACGAAATGCATTGTTGTATTCTGGGATATCAAAGCTGTTAGAGAAATAGAAGTAACAGATGAATGAATGAAACTTAATGTGCATAGGTAGTCTTTGTTATAAATTGTTGGAAAATTTATTAGGTTAACTCACTTGATTTTGAATGACCTTTTTGTCTGTGAAGCTATGCTTTATTCTTTTGTTTTACAAAAAGCTATAATGGGTTTACTTAGATGTGTAAAGTCAGTAACTCCTAGCAAGCTGGCCCATTTGGACATTGGTTTTGATCCAACCCCACTTCATTTCCAATATTCCTGTAACCCCAAATTTCAGTAATGTTTAGACTTTCATGTTGAAATCATTGTGCTTTAGATATTCTACATGCAGGTATAAACTGGATGCATCCTTTTATTTTGAAACATAATTGAGTATAAATCTGAAGCAAAAGAGTTGTTAAATTACATTCTTATCAACATTCTCTTAGGGGGATGTCCTAGAAACAAGTGAAAAAGGTGGATTTGTGGGGTAGGAGTTTTGAACCCTCTTGCTTTTGCAATTTTGAGGAGATGCCTCAGAATCCCCAGGAATCTGTCAAATAGTTAAAAAAAATCATCTATTTAGCTCACTGAAGATCACATTCTGCCAGATGGCATTATGATTTGCTGAATAATTCAACCTAAATCCTTTTAGGGAACATTGATTTTCTCAAAATACAATTTAGGCTGAGCACACCTATCTTCTGGATTACTTATGTCTGTTAAAACTGGGACCCCACTTTTTTGAAGATGCACAAAACTATTCCAGCTCCTCTTTCACTGTGGTGATGATGAGGGACAGGTATGTCTTAAGTAACTGATGGCAGCAGGTATGTCCCTGGAGTTTGATAGTTCCCTGACTTGCAAACTGTATCAACTTGTAGTATTTTACATCTTAGATGGGTTCTTGAAAACTTTTGCTGCTGTATTATTGATATCTCTGCTATAGAAAACTGCATACTTTCATTTATGCTGGGAGTTAAGTTCTAAGCAGTATAACTTATCTATTCATTATTTTCCTTTTAGCTAAACTGGAAAATAAATATAGGGGTTGTGGTAGAATGTCCTGATTTCAGAAAGCACTTTCCTATTTACTTAAAACAAGTTTAAGAATATTGGATATTTTATCAATCACCTGTAAAACTATTGATTCAGGTTTATTTGTATGCTTTAACTTTTCATTCTAAAGTTGCACACAGTTTGGTTGGCAAACCACATCACGATTTAAAATTTAGGACTATATTCAACTACAAGGTAGGATCGTAAAAAGGATGAGAAGATGTTAAAACTAATCGACAGCAGAAATAAACCATAGTCAGGAAGGTGAAATCATCGGAGGGATGAACACAGAAGATTAGGATGATGGTCACAGGTGACATGTGTTGGGAGAACCTTGGCGTATACAATGATATAAAAAATGTGTATAAATGTGTTATCAATAAAAAACAAACCCCAAAGTAAGATTACTAGCTATATTACTGTTAAGATACTCACAATTTTCCATCTTTATGCCATTTATACAATGTGTGGAGAGCAAGAGACCGGTTTCTTAGTACTTGATCAAACCTGGAACAAACCCAAGGATAATTATATTATTGCCAAGGAAATTTTGGAAACTTGTATTAATAATATTTTTGAAATGATATAAAGATCTTTCACAAACAAAATTTTTATGAAAATTTAAATTGTATACATATGATTTAACAATGCACTATAATTTAATGACCATATATACTGAAATTTATAAGACTATAATTCCCAGTAGAGTTTTTTTTAGCTATATTTATTTTTGCTAGACTGCATGTTGTCATTTTTGGTTGGAAAGTATGGTTACTGTACTGTTAAAACAAATAAGAAAATAAGATACGTGAACATTGAATTTAAATTATAACACTAGATCCATTTATTTATTCATTTAGTCATTTAGCAAATTTATCTATTGTTTTTTTAATTTCCCAGCAGTGTACTATGTCTAGGGTACATGGTGACATAGAAACTAAAATTCCTTCCTATTGGAACTTACTGTTTATAACTGCATTGATGACTGCCATGTGCATTGGTACTTTTCATGTACTGACACACATGTTTCTATGTGACTAGGGTGTCCTCTAACTCTGTGTTTCACAACATGACCACCATGTGCTTTTTGGTCTAAAAAATGTAACTCTTCCTTTTAGGAATAACTTAGCTAAATCTATGCAGTAAGGTTAATGACATGATAGAAAACTTTGACATAAATGAGATATTTGCAACTTTTCAAGATGGTAAACAGACATATGAAACATGAATGACTTACACACAGATGGAAGTTATTGGCATCAAGAAGAGAAATACAGTTCCAATTTGTGGTTCTTGACCTGAAACGAGGAAATTCCTAAGTCTTGATTCCTACCGGATCACTTGACTTGATAATGTCCAAGACCTTTTGACATTGGTGTTGCTATGAAAATTTAGCTTTTTATGGAATACAGGGTCAGAAAACTTCACACAAAATTTGAACCTCACAGTTAATTTGGAATTTACTGCACTCATTTCTACTACTTCCAGCTCCAAAGTACATACACTAGTAGCTGTATTGATAAATTTAAATCCACCCCTCTCATATTTCTAGTGATTTCAAGTGATTGGAAAGCAGTAAGTTGGTAAGTGGAGGAGAAACAAAAAGTGGGGGAAATTCATTCTGTAAGGAAACCAGATTCTCCTCTACAGCAGCAGTTGCTTCCTTGAGATTTAAGCTACTTGTCCACAGTAGGACATTTTTTTTATATGAAGAAGGATTATTTTTACTTTAAATATCTATACTTTAAAGTTAATCTGTAGATAAAACAAAAGGACAAGAGTGTCTGCAGACCTATTTCTTTCTCAGTTTCCACATGTTGCCTGCTAACAACTCTTGAATTATAGGTACAGCGGCTTTAATTGCTCTGCTGAAGAATATCTGTCAAACAAAGTTTCAGTGAACAAAATTAGAATAAAGGTGATGCAAGACTCAGGTTCCACTCCAACAAAAGAAATTTAATGACCCTCTCAAAATATGAGAGACCTTTGAGCACCACTCTCCCCAAGTATTGTGGGAACTGTGAATACCAGAGTTCTTTTTTTGATCAAAATATCAGATTTTATTTATTTATTAAACTCATATTTTTACATCTTTGCAGTTCTCGTATGTCTCCTACCACCTTATCATCAAGAAATAGTTAAAACTAACAGGCTAACCATAGAGATAACAGAATTCTTCATATGGTTCTCACCAAACACTCTAAGAGATGCTGGGGCATGGGTGATGGGTAGATAACTGCAGGAACTAACACGTTATTCCTTCAAAGAACAATGAAGCAAAGAGTTCACAGAAAGACCAGCATGTTCTTTGTATCTGACAGCAGTGGGTGCGGGAGCAGTGTGGCGTCTTTTAGGTACATGTTCCTTACATACCTGACAGTGTTTCCGGCTCCAAGAGGAAAAGGTGAGAGAAACTTCCACCACAAAACTGTCCTCATTACTCAATCTGAAAGCTTTTTCATCAATGGAAAGTGGTGTTCGTGGCTCCAGAGATTTGCTTTTTTCAGTTCTGAACTAAATGAAATATATTTTTCATGTCAGTGATTATTGTGAGTTGCAAGTCTCTCCTGAATATAACTTAGTTCCCTGGTATGCTCACTGGAGCACAGAATTCTCTGCGCACGCGTGTAATCCGTACTGTATTATTTATCTTCCCCCAGTGGTTTGACTAGTGAGACGCAGTGGTCGGGATAAATATCCAAGAGAGGCCAAGAAAACTTTCCTCTTTGTGGAGATCCTCCTTCCTCTAGGGAACGACCTGGGGGAGAGGCTAGTGGTACAGGTTAGTGGTTGAAAAGAGTAAAAACACGTGTGCATGTAAAAATTGTGTGTTTGTTGATTGTGTGCAAGTGACATTCTCTTCAAAGTAGGGTTGCTTTATTCTATATACCGGATCCATAAGAACTTGCATTAAAAAAATTCTACTTAAAATTCCACTTAAAGAATCTACTTTAGAAAATTTGAGCTTGAGCACATTTATTTAAAAAAATTATTCTTCTGTAAAAGTGGGTTTGTGGTGTTACTGAATGACATGATGTATATTAGTGAAAATGGCAGCTTATTACTGTCGATCACCCAGAGAGATAAGCATGAACTCTTTCGTGGATATCAGCGGAAGAGTACAAGCAGAGACACAGGAGAGCATCTTAGAGAGGTGAATTCACTCACACTAGAGAACACTAGCGGGTTTAGGAGTGAAGCTATGTAAAGAGAGAGCAGTAACTCTTGTAACATCTTTTTAACATCACTTAAACCTTAATATGCATGTTCTCAGCCCTCATCCTGAACTAGAGAGTCAGAAGCTCTGAGTATGGGTTCAGAATATGTTTTAATGAGCTTGCCGTATGATGCTTTCTGAATTTTGAAAATCCGATGTAGATAATATATCATTTGAGTCTGGGTTATGAATGAATATGTTTGAAACACTCAGAGTTGAAGGATTTCAAGATGAGGAATTGTACATGGTTTGGAGAATGGATTAAGGGTGATATTTGTAATAATAATTGATACTTCTGGCTGAATTATAGGTGATATTGTGTGTAGTGTTGTATGTGGAAAAGCAAGAGTGTATTTATGCTTTTGGAGAGGTTTTTCACAGAGTTCTGGGTTAGATCAAGAAATATGGAAAAAAGGTGAAAGATGAAAGGGGGTGGTCTGAGTGGGGTAATGGAGAATTGGGAGACAGAAAATCTAGATTCAATCCTGTTTTCACCTATCATCGGTAAGAACTTGGTGAACTCATTTCTTTGAATATTAAATACACACCAACTTTCCTTAGGTCTGCTATGGAAGTGACATAAAATATTCAATAAATATGAAATATTTTAAAATTAATATATTATCATAATATAACTGAGTGCAGTTCAAGATATTCAGGAGTGGTTTCTTCTTTATTTACAGTCTCTAAATATGGCCATGAAAATATCACAAAATAGATTTTTTTTTCTGTGGTCTAAGAGGACTTTCCATTCCTCTGGGACAAAACAGCTCCTTGACTTTTTCCTGTCACCAAATGTATTTCCTCCAGAGTGGTTACAAATACAGCATCCTTGAAAGAGAAAGTAAATTTTTGTTTGGGAACCAGAAATGAGTTTTTTAAAATATTTAATTATGTTTATTGAGGTAACATTGATGTACTACACTGTATATGTTTTTGGAATGTAGGTTCTTATCTCTATAAATGTTATCACATCATCTCCACCACCAGAGCCTCAATAATGCTCTACCACAATTGACTGGGTCCTTTTCCCCTTTGCTCACACTATCCCTCCCTTTAAGGTAGCTTCAGATCTGTCATCAGCGGGTTTCTTCCCCCCCCCCATTTAGAAATAGGAGTTGAAAATCCCTATCTCTTTCTAACTTGTTTTGGAAAAAAAAAAAAAAAAAAAAAAAAAAATGCTCTGCTGAAAACCTTCCAGAATTAAAAGTCCTTGCTGTGGTTTACAAGGTCCTGTATACTATTTGCACTTTTGCCATTCTGCCTTCAGCTTTATTACATTTCCCTTGATCTTTCCCTTTGAGCCAAACTTGTTTCCAAGCTGTTAACAAGAGCCTTGGGCTCTTGCAGAGAGCTTGGTTTTCCTTCTGTTTGAACTGCTCTTCTCTCAGTTTTCTATGTGGCTCATTTCCTCAATTGTTACTGCTTAACTCTGGGCTTCTCAGTGTGACCTTTCCTCTTTTTCGTATTCAAGATTCCATCTCCTTCTTGTCTTCCTACCTCTTTCCCCATATTGCTTATTACTTTATGAAATGCCATATTTTCACTTCTTTAAAACCACCGCTCCCTATCAGAAAGATAAGTCCATGTAAATGGTGATTTTGATTGTTTTGACAATAGTATATCCCTATTGCATAGAACATAGTAAAACTTAGTGTGTAGAACATAAAGAAAATCTTCGTCAAAGAAAATAATTAGTAGTATTTTATCTGATATTAAGGCACTTTCAATTTGTCCTAATCTGGAAGGTGTGAAAGAGCCAAAGGATTAAGAATGTTGCTAAGTTTAAGTTTAAGAATGATTAAGTTTAAGAATGATTAAGAATGTTGCTAAGTTTAGAAACCTTTAGGTATTACGCATTAAGCATTTAAATTAGATATTTTATTAAACCTTTAACAAATTTAAAATCTTTAAAAAATCAACCTTTAAAAATTGATCTTATTTTTTTCTAATAGAAAATAACTTTAACAAATTTATGTACAATAAAGAGAAGAGAAAAGAAAGAATAGATAAAATAATTTTCAATTAAACACACAAAATTACTCATTCCCTCGTGAGTAAATGTCCAATCAAAAAGGGTTGCCTGAAAATGGGGCTACTGAAACCCAAAAGTTTGCCATAGTCTGAGGTGCCCACCTTCGATTGGGACCATAGGAAAGAAGGGTTCAGACAGATTTGGAAGGAAAAGACCAAAAATCAAAATCCAAGTCAAGATAAATGCTGACATTTTTAGACTTCCCAGGGCTTTCACCCACTGCTCTTTCTTTCTTTCCTTCTTTTTAAATTCATTTTATTGATTCGTCACAATTGTACATTAATTGATCCCTCCTCCTCCCTCCATATGCCCCCTCTGTATCCCCCGTCCAGTCACTCCATCTCCCATTTTTCTGCAATTTGTTGGTTGGTTAAGTTGATGTTCAGTTGTTGGTTGTTTGGCCCGTTGATCTCTTCTGATATTTGGTAAATGTGTGTGTGTGTGTGTTTTTACACTGGGGCTTTCCCAGTTCACTAACATTTGTTAACTATCCTGATCTTTTGTGCTCTTGACCTCTCCCACCTTCTTCCCCCTCCTCCTCTCTCGCTCCATGGTTCAGTCCCATTGGTTGTTTTCATTTTTTCTTATTTGTTTGTTTGTTTTTCCCTATATCCATCATATAAGTGAGACCATCCTGTACTTCTCTTTTTCTTTTTGACTTATTTCTGCTAATATGGGTCTTTCTAGTTCCACCCAGGTTGCTGCAAATGACATGTGTTTTTCCTCCTTGATGAATGTGTAGTATTCCATTGTGTATATGTACCACATATTTTGTGGCTAATCATCTGTTTGGGGGCATTTGGTTTGTTTCCAATTCTTTGCAACTATAAACAGGGCTGCAATGAACATGAGGGTACATGTGTCTTTTTGAATTGATGGCTAATAGGCATATGAAAAAATGCTCCACATCACTAATAATCAGGGAAATGCAAATTAAACCACACTGAGATACCATCTTACTCCAGTAAGAATGGCCCAGATAAATAAAACAGACAACAACAAATGTTGGCACGGATGTGGAGAAAAGTGAACTCTCTTACACTGCTGGTGGGAGTGCAAACTTGTCCAGCCACTATGGAAGACTGTGTCTCCACAGTGACCCTCAAACAATTGAAAGTGGACTTACCATTCGACCCAGCAATCCCACTACTAGGAATCTACCCAGAGGACATGAAGACATTAAAAAATTGATCTTAAAAATGGTTTGAATATAATTAATGATTTACCTAGTTTTGCCCCTGCTCTTGTTCTGCATTCTCTTCCAACCCATAATCAAACTTAAACTAGTATGAAATATCACAGATATATGCCTTTATCTCTCCTTCAACTGACTCTATCCACATTAAAAATATGCTTATTATATTTGGATGTAATATGAATCACCTGTAGTTTAGTACTGCCTAGATTTAAGATGAAGGCACATTGGTAAAGGGAAAATTGTACAGGATAAATGAAGAAGAAAGCATCAAGGGACCCCACTTAGAAATACCTTCCTTAAAGTATACATTGGAAGATTAGCAGCAATAAAGTAAAAATTTAAATGCAAATTAATTTTTTTATGTCTGGACAGTATTTGCTTGGTTATTTGTATATTAGTCTGTGCTCATCTTATCCTCAAGACTTGTATATTAGTCTGTGCTCATCTTATCCTCAGATGCAGCTTGTATCTCCTTTCATAAACTATAAATCAGCAGGTTTAAGAAGAGAGTTAGCACAGAATAGAGCCATGTCATAATTTTCTGAATTTCAACTAGATTATCAACTGTGGTATTATATCTGTGTACATTTCAGAAGGGCTCCAAAGGATAAACACACTGTTGTCAGATGTGATCCACAGGTGGAAAAGACCTTCAGACATGCTGTAGAAGGGACTTTTATCACAGCTATCACTACAAAGGTATAGGAACCAAGAGTGTACAGAAGAGTAAAAATAACAATGATGGAGTCCAGTAAGTAGAAGATAATCTTAGTAACAGGACCTGGAGCATAAGAGAGAGCATTTAGTTGGTTCACATAACATTTATTATGATCAGAGTTTTGAGACTCACAGGAAGGCAACTGAGAGCTGCACAGTGGACAGAGTAGCTAAGGACCCAAACACCCAATGAAGAAGCAGGACTGTGTAACACAGTGTTCGGATCATTAAAATTGTGTCTCCTGCCAAGAGAGACCCAATAGAATAGCGCAAGTTATTGAACTCAACCACCATGCAAACAAAATATGCCTTGTTCCTATCAAAGGAAGAAAACAAATAGACCTGGTGGAAACAAATGACCAGAGAGATGAATTTTGCCTTTGAGAGGAAACTGGTTAGCATTCTAGGCACAGTGGATTTAATGGGTTAGATTTCAAGGAAAGTAAAATTCCTTAGGAGAATATACATGGTGTGTGGAGTCACTGGTTTAACCTCACAGCATAGGCAATTGTTCCATTTTTCATTTTGGCAAATAAATATAGAGAACAGTGGGTATACTCAACATTTAGTTGAAGATAAGTTAAGTATAGTAAGAAAAAAACATAACTGATCCATGACAGAGAAGAAATAGAACACAGAAGCATACATTCAGGTTTTGCTCAGTACTAGAATGATCAATGATGAAGCACAAGTTTTTATTTTTACCAGGAAATAAATTAAATGGTTGTGTAACTGGCAAGAAGCTTTTGACAAATATTTCTTAGATTCCCAACATTTTCTGTAGGGTCTTTTTCATATCTTTGTTCCTAATACTATAAGTCACAGGGTTAAGGAGTGTGGTCACAGCAGAATAAAACAGATAATGTTCTGTGTTCCAGCTTCATGTTCCGATGTTGGGCTCCCATACATGATCAGTACTGACCCATAGAAAAGAGAAACTACAGCCAGATGAGACCCACAGGTGGAGAAAGCCATTCTTTTTCCAACTGCTAAAGGGACTTGGAATACAGTTCTTAAAATCAGAGCATAGGACCCCGTGATAAAGAGAAAGGGAATGATGAGGGGCAGAGGACTTAAAGTGGAGAAGACAAGTTCTATCACAGGAGCTTTTTTGCAAGTAAGTGCTAGAAGAGGACCAGGATCACACAGGAAGTGGTCAATAATTCCAGATCCACAGAAGGACATTTGAGAGATGAATATGATGGGAATCAAGAACCACAGGAAGCCAAGTACCCAGCAGATGATCACAAGATTGGTGCAGAGCTGTTTAGTCATAATGGTTGGGTAGTGTAGAGGCCAGAAGATGGCAAGGTAGCAATCAAATGCCATCACAGCCAAGAAAAAGCATTCTGTAGAGCCCAAGGAGAAGAAAAAGTAAAATTGGAGAAAGCACCCAAAGAAGGAGATGACCTTGGTGTTAGAGAGGATGTTGGCCAGTATGTTGGGCACAATGGAGGTGATGTACCAGATCTCCAGAAAGGAAAAGTTGGCGAGCTGG
Organism: Uropsilus gracilis; assembly: GCA_004024945.1. Classification (NCBI taxonomy): domain Eukaryota; kingdom Metazoa; phylum Chordata; class Mammalia; order Eulipotyphla; family Talpidae; genus Uropsilus; species Uropsilus gracilis. The sequence continues at coordinate 34,551 of PVHY01012327.1, read as the reverse complement.
ATGTACATGGGTGTGTGGAGTCTCTGGTCCCAGTGCACAGCACAGATGATAGAACCATTGCCCTTGAGGGTCAGGAGATAGAGGACAAAGAAGAGCAGAAAGAGGAGGATCTGCCCCTCCCTGGGTTAAGGAAAAAAATGGATCTACACTGCTCCCTTAGATCCTGTACAGAAAACAACTCAAAATAGATAAAAGAATTGGATGTAAGACCTGAATTATAAAATACATAGAAGAAAATATGAGCATAACATTCCAAGGCTTACACTTCAGACACCTATTTTAGGATGTATCTACAGGTGCTAAAAAAACCAAGGTAAACATAAACAACTGGGACTACATCAAACTAAAAAGCTTCTGCACAGCAAAAGAGACAATAACCAAACAAAAAGACAGCCAACTGAATGGGAAAAAAAATCTCCACTCTACACGCAGTAAGAATGGCTCATAAACAAGTAAACAAACACAAAAAAACGGGCAACAATGAGTCCTGGCGTGTATGTGGAGACAAAGGGATACTTTGACACTGCTGGTGGGAATGCAGACTGGTTCAGCCACTACGCAATGCTGTGTGGAGGACCCTCAAACTACTGAAAATGAAACTACAATTTGATCCGCAATCCCACTCTAGGAATCTACTCAAAATTTACAAAATCTCAAATCTAAAAGACACCTGTACTGGGATGTTTGCTGCTGTGTTATTTACAATAGCTAGGATATGGAAACAACCCAGATGTCCCAACAGACGAATGATACAGAAAGCTGTGTTAGATGTATACAGTGGTATATTATTCATCAATCAAAAAAGACAAACTTATGTCATTTCTGGCAACATGGATGGAGCTAGAAGGAATCGTGCTAGCAGACACAAGCAGAAAGAAAAAGAGAAATACTGGATGGTTTCAGTTACATGAATGATAAAGGGAAAATAAACAGACAAGAAATATTTAAAACTAACTTACAACAAAATTGAAGCATAGAGCATGAGACAGGGGGGGGGGGGAATCGAGGGTGTGAGGGACACAAAAGCCTAAGATGATGGTTCACAGGTGAGAAGATGGGAGAATCCCAGGGTAGATAATGATGCAAAATAAAATTAATAATGAAGATAAATAAAAAATAAGATCTAAAAAATATATATATAAAGAGAAAATAGCATCTGTCTTTGTCTCAAAGTACCCAGTTTTCCCCTTCCCTGAAAGGAATCACCGCTAGGAGTTTCTTTTTCTTCCTCAAGAAACAGACATTCACTGTATATACATAGCTATATAATTTTTCTTCACGTAAAAGATAGTCCATATGCAGACCAGTCAATTTGCTTTTTATTTAATGATATACTTTGAGGATAGTTTTATATCAACATGTACACAAAGTGTTCTCTTTAATAATTATATAGTATTTAATTCTAAGATTATACTGTGATTTATTTAAGCAATTTAAGGAGACTAGATTGCTCCAGTCTTTTGCTATTAAAAACAGTTGTAAATAGACTACACACATGACATTTTTCTTATATGTGAAAATAAGATTTTATAATATAATGCATGTAAAAAAATACCATTCAGCTAAATATTGAGGAGTAGAATTGAGGAAAGGGAGAGAATGTCATAAGATAGTGGAATAATTCCTCTGCAGGCATTGTGCCAATGTATATTCTTTAAAAAGGATGACATTATTGTCTTTTTCTAACATCATTTTGACCTTTGTTGATTTTAGGGGAAATGAAATGTATTTATTATTGTTTTCTTAATATTTCTCTAAATGAATTAAATAAAAATATTTCTTCAGTTATTTAAAAACTTTTGCTGTTTCATTTTTTATATCTTTTGTGTCTTTTCTGACATTGATGGTACTTTTTAATTCACCTGAAGATATTTATACATATGTGAAATTATACATATATGTCAGAATACCTTTAATTGTGATGACCAGTACCATAACAGCTATTTTGGAGGACAGAAAGGTAAGTTCAAGAAGAACAAAGACTGAGATGCCGGAAGTCATTGCCTGCACCAGGCCTGCTGGGAGTGTCTGAGAGCAGCCCCCATCCACTCAGGGTCCTGAGGGAACCTGCCTGCCCTTTCCTCCCAGGCATTAAACTAGAAATCAACAATGAAAAGAAAATAAGGAGAGTAAACACTATGTGGAGACTGAACATCAGGCTTTTGGACGATGACTGGGAAAAAGAGGAAATTAAAGAAGAAATTAAAAAATACATGGAAACAAACAACAAGATGACACAGCATTCCAAAATGTGTGGGATACAGCAAAAGCAGTATTAATAGGAAAGTGCATAGCAATACAGGCCCAAATTAAAAGGATTGAAACAGCCCGAAGAAATACTCTAACCTCCCAACTTGAGGACTTAGAAAAAGAGCAACAACAACAACAACAAAAAATCCAAAACCCAGTAGAAGACAAGAAATAACAAAAATAAAAGCAGAGATTAATGAAATAGAAACCAAAAAGACCATTGGGAAGATAAACAAAATCAAAAGCTGGTCCTTTGAAAAAATAAATAAAATTTAGGACCCCCTTGCAAGGCTTACAAAGAAGAGAGAAAACTCAGATAACAAGATCATAAATGAAAAGGGAGCTATTGCAACAGACACAGCAGAAATTCAAAAGATAATTAGCGACTACTACGAACATCTATATGCAAACAAATACAACAACCTGGAGGAGATGGACAAATTTCTTGAATGGTACAGCCAGCCAAAATTGAACAAAGAAGAAACAGAGAACTTAAACAAGTCAATCACAAGCAATGAAATTGAGGTAGTCATCAGAACTCTCCCTAAAAACAAGAGCCCAGGTCCAGATGATTTCAAAATGAATTCTACCAAACATTCAAAGAGGAACTAACACCCGTACTGATAAAACTCTTTCAAAAAATTGAGAAAGAAGGAAAGCTACCAAATACATTCTATGAAGCAGACATTATACTAATTCCCAAACCAAATAAAGATAGTGCAAATATATATATATATATATATATATATATATATATATATACCAGTCTTCCTAATGAACACAAATGCAAAAATTCTAAACAAAATCCTGGCAAACTGAATCCAACAGTGCATAGAAAGGATTATCCACCATGACCAAATGGGATTTAACCCAGGGGCATAGGTATGGTTCAACATCTGAAAATCAATCAACATAATCCATCACATCAACAAAGAGAAAAACAGAAACCATAAGATCATATCAATAGATTCAGAAAAAACATTTGATAAAGTTCAGCACCCTTTCATGATGAAAGTCCTGGAAAAAATTGGTTTAAAAGGAACATACCTCAACATAATAAAAGCTATATATCACAAGCCCATAGCAAATATTATTCTCAAGGGGAAAAAACTGAAGTCATTTCAATTTAGATCTGGAACCAGGCAAGGATTCCCACTCTTTTCACCCTTTTCAACACAGTTCTGGAAGTCCTACTTAGGGCAATAAGACAAGAGAAAAACATAAAAGGAATCTAAGTAGGGAATGAAGAAATAAAGCCACCATTATAGCGGGTGATATGATACCCTATGTAGAGAAACCCAAAAAATCAATAGAAAGCTAATTGAAATAATAAATCAATTTAGTAAGCTGGATGTAAAATCAATGCACAAAAATCAATAGCATTCATATATGGAAAGAATCAATGAGAGGAAGAAGAAATTAAAAGACCACCCATTTTACCATTGCACCAAAGAAAATTAAATACTTGGGAATAAACCTAACAAAAGAAGTAAAAGACTTATACAAAGTATAAAACATTCTTAAAAGAAATAGATGATGTTAAAAAATGGAAAGACATTCCCTGCTCATGGAATGGAAGAATCAACATTATCAAAATGGCCATATTACAAAAGATAATCTACGGATTCAATGCAATTCCAATAAAGATCCCAATGACATATTTTAAAGAGATAGAAAAATGATTACTGAAATTCATATGAAACAGCAAAAGACCCTGTATAGCTGAAACCCTCTTGACAAACAGAAGAGAGAATGGAAACATTACAATCCCAGATGTCAAACTATACTACCAAGCCATAATAATTAAAACAGCATGGTACTGGTACAAAAACAAACAGATCAATGGATCAGAATTGAATACCCAGAAATAAAACCACACACATATGATCAACTAATCTTTGACAAGGAGCAAAAAGCATACACTGGAACAAGGACACTATCTTCAGTAAATGGCACTGGGAAGACCGGACCACAACTTACAAAAAAATAAACCAAGATAACAACCTCACACCCTGTACAAAAATCAACTCAAAATGGATAAAAGACTTGGACATGAGACCTGAAACCATAAAATAATTGAGGAAAACCTGGGCAAAACCCTCCATGAATTTCACTTCAGAAATCCATTTCTGGAATTCACTACAGCTGGCAAAAAAATGAAGGAAAACATAAACAGCTGGGACTACATCAAACTAAAAAGCTTCTGTACAGCAAAAGAGACAATAAACAAAACAAAAAGAAACCCAACTGGGAGAAAATTTTTGCCCTGCAGACAAGTGATAAGGGTCTGATAACAAAGATCCACAAAGAGCTCACACAACTCAACAAAAACAAAGCAAAAAGACCAATCAAAAAATGGGAAGAAGAACTAAAAAGACACTTCACCAAAGAGGAAGTACAGATGACCAATAGGCATATGAAAGAATGCTCTACATCACTAATAATCAGGGGAATGCAAATTAAAACCACACTGAGATACCATTTTACACCAGTAAGAAAGGCCCATATAATTAAAAACAGACAAACAAGCGTTGGTGCAGATATGGAGAAAAAGGAACTCTCCTACACTGCTGGTGGGAGTGCAAACTGTTGCGGCCACTATGGAAGACTGCGTGGAGGACCCTCAAACAATTGAAAGTGGAATTACCATTCAATGCAGCAATCCCACTATTGGGAATCTACCTACAGGACATAAAAGCACTAATTAAAAAGTACACCTGTATGTGCAGGTTTATTGCAGCTCTGTTTACAATTGCCAAGATATAGAAACAACCCAAATGCCCCCAAACTGATGAATGACTGAGAAAAATGTGTTATATGTACATAATGGAATACTATGCATCAATCAAGGAGGACAAACATCTGTCATTTTCAGCAACATGGATGGAACTAGAAGGACTCATATTAGCAGAAATAAGCCAGAAAGAAAAAGAGAAATATAGGATGGTTTCACTTATATGACAGATATAGGGAAAAACAACAAATGAGTAAGAAAAATTAGAAACAACCAATGGAACTAAATGATGGAGCAAGAGAGGAGGAGGTGGAAGATGGCAGGGTAGGCGGAGGGAACAAAAGAGTAGGATGGTTAACAGGTGTAAGGGAAATGAGAATACCTAGGGTACACAATAGCATAATATATACATATATTTAAAATGAAAAATTAGATTAAAAAATACAGATAGTTGAAATTCTCTGTAGACATCTCTTCTATCCTATTCCCCATTATGCATTCCCAGAAATAATAATCAGTACACTGGGTTTGATTATCATTCCTGTGGTATTTGAAACTTTTAAATCACACACATGAGTAAATCATATTATTTTGCATGTTTTATAATTTTGTAATTATAGTATTATAATATGTATACCTATCTGTAACTTGTTTTCTTCCCACAAAAAAAAAATTAAAAAAAAAAAAAGCCTAAAGGAAACATCTAAAACTTCTTTGAAATGCTAAGAATTAACTATTGGAGAGCAACTGTGCTTCAAAGAGTACCAAAATATGTGAGGCAGTATCTCACTGTGAGCAAAAGGAATCTTAATACTTCCAATAAATTACTAAGAAGTTTTTTTAAAAAAAATTTAAAATTAAAAAAAATTTTTTTTTTAAAAAAAAGGAGAGCAAAGACAATCTGATTGAAAGGGTAATAGACATTAAATTTTGCTCTAGGGCTACCACCTTGTGTAATTTGGGGGTGCTCCCTCATCTCCTCCTCTTCCTTTCCTTTTTTTACACCTTCTATGTTATAATATTTGCAATCAAGTTCTTTGAAATTGATATCAATCTTTAAAAAAAGCTAAATAGGCCTCTGTCAGGCTTCTGACTCAGGAATATATTGTTATCTTGAAAATCTGTATTTGAGGGCTGTTTAAATATGGCTACATAAAAGGGAAGATTTCTTCCTAACTTTGCCATCTATTAGTGCCATCTATTTGTCATCTATTAGCTTTGCCATCTATAAGTCTATGATGTACATATTACTTTGCTTTAATGCTTAGTAATAAAAACACTATCTTCTTTTTTAAAATTTTAAAATTTTATTTCTAAATTCTTATAAATTCTTATATAAGTAAATAAGGTAAATGGTTACTGGCTTGCCTTCCCTCCTCCACCCCCCACCTCTTGTAAAAACACTATCTTCTTCTTCTATCATATGGAAAGGTTTTTTGGATCACCAGATTTACTTGCAGTTTTATTCCCCCAACTCAACACAAATTTTAAATCTACAGTTGTATAATATATAAAATTAGTGAGATGGAGTACATTTTTGCATCCTGTACAGCTGTATAAATTCTAGGAAATGAGACAAACACCATGATATATAAAATTTAACAACAGTGCGAACAGTTAATCTTTATAGTCAAGAAGTTAAAGACAGATTTTGTTCTCTCAGTTCTTTTAAATTGAAAGTCTTTAAGTTCCCAATAGTTTCTTCATTGCATTCTTCATATCTTTGTTTCTTAGACTGTAGATCACAGGGTTAATGAGTGGAGTAACTACAGCATAAAACAAAGTCACTATCTTCTGCATTCCAGCTTTATGCTCAGATGTTGGGCTCACATACATGACCATAACTGAGCCATAGAAAAGAGAAACCACAGCCAGATGAGACCCACAGGTAGAGAAGGCCTTTCTTCTTCCAGCTGCTGAAGGAACCCTTAACACAGCTTGTAAGACTAAAGCATAGGAACCCATGATGAAGAGAAAGGGAACAAACAAAAGTAGAGAACTTAAGGTAGAACTAGTCAATTCTATTATGGGAGCTCTTATACAGGTGAGTGCTAATAGAGGGCCCGGATCACACAGGAAGTGGTCAATAATCCTGGATCCACAGAAGGACATCTGAGAGATGATGATTATGGGAACCAAAAACCATAGAAAGCCAAGGAGCCAGCAGATGATCACAAGATTGGTGCAGAGAGGTTTAGTCATAATGGTTGGGTAGTGTAGAGGCCGGCAGATGGCGAGGTAGCGATCAAATGCCATCACAGCCAAGAAAAAGCATTCTGTAGAGCCCAAGGAGAAGAAAAAGTAAAATTGGAGAAAGCACCCAGAAAAGGAGATGACCTTGGTGTCAGAGAGGATGTTGGCCAGCATGTTGGGCACAGTGGAGGTGACATACCAGATCTCCAGGAAGGAGAAGTTGGCGAGCAGGATGTACATGGGGGTGTGGAGTCTCTGGTCCCAGTGCACAGCACAGACGATAGAACCATTGCCCATGAGGGTCAGGAGGTAGAGGACAAAGAAGAGCAGAAAGAGGAGGATCTGCCCCTCTTTGGGGCAAGGGAAGCCGAGAAGGATGAATCCAGTGATAGTGCTGGAATTGTAGGAGATTTTCATGTGTCTGTGGTCTGTGAAAGAACTAACACATGCTGAAAAACCTTCTAAAGACAAATGGTTACTTATATATATAGTGGAGATGCATTAACAGTTTATGTATCAGTAATATTTTTTTTGTTTAATTCTGAAATACTGTCCTGGATTAGTTGTTGTCTATAAAACACTAGAAATCAGTGAGTGTCAAAGCAAAAATAGGTTTTATTTTTAAATGCTTGCAAACAATCTTAACATGTAAAGATATACTTAGAAAGCATTATAAATAAAACTTACAGAAGATACTCTAAGATCAATCAATAAGTAAAATATTATTTGTTCTCCAGAATCTCTCCTATGCTCCATCCTAATCAACTTTTTCTTCTATCTCTCCAGTTGTAAGTCTCCTAATGACATCAGATTCCAATTTTTCATTACAATTTAATAATTTAGTATTGTAGGGCTATCTCAGAATATGTTAAAATGACAGCATTTTTTCCTAAAAACTGAAAGTTTCTCTGACTCCCCTCCTCTGTTACCTTATAAAACAGGAAATAAATCATCATATGAAGGGCAGTCTCCCTACAGACAGATAGAGACCCTCATTGTCAGAGATAGGCATAGAAAGCTGTAAAAACAAGCCCAGCTCAAGTTACTAAGTTAATTTTCAAATGAAAACTAAAAAAATTCTCTGTATTGTCCATAGATTTACTACTTTGCTTAAAAACTATATATACACAGTTATTCAGGTGGTCTCATATTCATAAATAGTACTTCCATGCACATAGAATTAAACTAAGTGTTTTTCTCCTGTTAATCTAACTTGTGTTAATTTATTCTATCATGAGAACCTGGAAAAGTAGAGGAAAATTAACCCTTTCTCCAAAAGTAGGCATTGTGCTTTATGTAAATGAAATAATGTTATGTATACATTTCAGATGACTTATCTTGTTCCACTGTAAGTTTGTGAAGTTCATGTTGTAAAATACATATGCATTTTATCCATTTTGATGTTCTATAGTATTATATTCTATGAGAAAACCATCTTTTATTTAACCATTTTATAACATATGACTATTTCTAGTATGGGGCAGCCAGAGTAATGCCACTATAATCATAGAGTTTATTTCTCATTTCACATGTGCATGCATTTTCCTAGGCTGGAATATATGGTATTCATATATTTAACTTTATTAGAGGAAGCTAAACAGTTTGCCATATTACACTATTTTTCACTTCCATGGCAGTGTAGATAGCTCTAATTGTCAAGACACCTTATCACCCATGAAACATCTTAATCTCTTGTGCCCTCTCCCTCCCCCGATTTTACTCTTCTCCCCCTCAGAGAGAGTTCTTTGAATTGACTCACTCAGGAGCCTGTAGCTTTTAGATGACTTTTAAAAGTATACAGTTTAAAATATAATAAAAGTAGACATTTTTAAAAATGACTTTTTATATTTAAGAATTATTGATTAATTTTTTAAAATTGAGACCACATTGGCTTACAATATGGTTGTTATTTTGGAAGTCTAAAACACACATTCTTCAGGAATCCCAGGACTATTAATGAATGTTGAAGCCACAAGAGAACATTAATCCCTAATGAGTGGGAAGGAGTGATTCAAAACAGGTTTGCTTCAGTAAATGAAATAACTTATGAACTTTCATTTTATAAAGTAAAAAAAAGTCACAAAATATTTTGTAAAATATAATATGTATATATTTAGGCTCTATATATTTAGTACAACTCAGTTTATGATAATTCAATAATTTCCTACTAATTATAGTTGGGGAATTTTAATCATGGGGTTTTGCAGTGTTCTTAAAATGTTCATTATTTTTGAGACTCTAATTACTGTATACCATCTCAAAATATTTTGAGCACTTTGGTTTAGGTAACATTCAAGAATTTTTTTTTCCTGCTCCAGTATGTTTTAATACATCTCTATTTTATTCCACACATCTAATTCACTGGCAAAATGCTTCCATTTTTAAACTGTGACTCATACCGTGCACTTCTCTATTTCTCTATATTAACTTCCAAATTAAAACCATCTTCTTTTCTTCTCTAGACTTCTGCAGCAGCTTTTCAACAGAACTCTTCACTCTTAATTTTGTATATGTATAGATGAAGCAAATTCAGAGACAGCTATAGATAAAAGAATATACACATATATTAACTAAACACTATATAATGTTATTACTTATTACCTGGATCAGAAAAGGGAATTCCAGATTGAAGCTTTTCAGGAGTTTCTTTTTTTTTTTTCTTAGAGGGAAGAGATAGTTTAAGCAATAATCAGAGAGCAGAAAAGAGATGAAATAATTGTGTTAAAGATTCTTAGTTGTGTTTGTTGAGGGGTGGAGCAATTATAAGCAGAGCCAGTCAGAAATTGCTTTGTGTTTCCTGATCCTTGAGGAGCCACTTACTGCTTCTAAGAGAAGAACAGTGTCAAGAGATACATTTGTGCTTGTTATTCACTTCCCTTGGGACCTGCCTTAATTTTGTGTGTGTGTGTTTTTCTGTGCAGTTGAAATAATGTCTTTTACTTGCTTCAAATCTCTCACAGTGACCAGGTAAAGTTTTAACAAATCAATTGATCATTCAATTAATCAAGCAATGGGTATACCTCTAACTCACCTAAATATATCTACCATGTTATCAGTGAAAGATTTTAACAACCCAGAGGACAAGAACAGTCCCAGATGCTTATAAATGATCTGACATTCACAACTAGACTCCAAAATACTTATAACTGATCTGACACCCCCAGTAGTCATCCTATTCTATTATTGTACTTGAACAATCTCACATAATACACCTCAGTCAATGTTACTCTAAGACCATAATGGAAGAAGACTATAAGGGACACTATTTATAATAACTAAGTTATGGAAACAACCTCTATCCATAAACACAGATTTGTGATCAGGAAGATGTGCAATATATACCCAAGGGAGTACACAACTCAGCTATCCAAAAGATACATTCTTTCCATTTACAGCAACATGGATGGAACTGGAAGGGATTATACTAAATGAAATAAGTCAGAATAAAAAAGACAAAATACTAGATAGTATCACTTATATGTGGAATATAGAGAAACCAAACAAAAGGTCAGATAAAACCTATCTAAGAACTTACACTACAGCATTGACTAGAGCTGAGACTACCAGAGAGGGAGGGGTGGCATTTAAGAAAGGTGGGGAGGGAACATCACAAACTATGTTGGTAGACTATGAGTGTCTTGGTGATACAGGGTTGTGAGTGATGCAGCTAAAAATTGTGTTTGCACCAAAATACCATGATGGGTGGGGTCTGAAAGACTCTTGAGAAGAAGTAAGAAGCACCAAAAGGCAGATAAAAGGAAGGAGCAAGGAAAGAAAGAAAAAAAAAAAGGAAAAGAAGGAGATGAGAATGGTGGACTGAAAGACAGACCCACATGGCCTGGCTAGGATAAGCCCCCTGGAAAAGTGAGCTGGAGGTGGCAAGGAGTAATGGTGACTGGTAGAAGAGTAGCTGGTGTGGAGAGTGTGGCACCATAGCAAGGTGGCATAGTGGGCTAGTACTTGGAGATGGCCAGGGATTTGAAAAGCTGACTAGCAATTGTGAAAGAAGTTTGAAGTGCCTTGGAGAAGCGGAGCAGCATGGAACACTGGAGAGAGAAGCAAAGAGAAGATGCCAGAGAAAGACTGGTCTTTGCAGTGCCTGCCTCAGTTTTGGAGGGGCAAAGGGCACCATCTTGGACTTGTGTCTTTGGGAACTTTAGGACTGAAAATGGTGACTGGGGTATGATAACTGACCACTTGTTGTTTTAAGACTTTTTGTTTTCCCTGTTGGATTTCCTCGTAATTAAAACCCTTTTGTTGCTGCATTTGAGTGGAAACTGCTATGCCTGGGTGAGACAGATCTGGTAAGAAAACTGGACAGCAGAAGCTGCATTTTAAAGTGCCACTTTTTTTCTATGGTTTGCTAGTTGGCAGCTTTTTTCCCTTTTGAGACCTACTTTTATTTGCTGACAACGAAGGGACAAATCACTGTGGTAGACCAGCCCAAGAATAGTTTACCTTGCTTTGGGCACCTTAAAGTGAAAAGCAGTTGCAAGACTTTAGTTAAAAATAAGTAGTGAGTACTGAGAATCTACCCAGAGCACATGAAAACAGTAATTAAAAAGGACACCAGTATACACATGTTTATTGCAGCTTTGTTTACAATTGCCAAGATATGGAAACAACCCAAATACCCCAAAACTGACGAATGACTGAAAAAATGTGGTATATGTACACTATAGAATACTCTGCATTAACCAAAGAGGACAAACCTATGCTATTTGCAGCAACAAGGATGGAGCTAGAAGGACTCATATAGCATAGATAAGCCAGAAAGAAAGGGAGAAATACAGGATCGTCTCACTTATGTGAAGGATATAGCAAAAAACAAGCAAACAAATAAGAAAAATCAGAAACAACTAACAGAACTGAAAACCCTGGGGTACATAATAATGTAATATATATGTGTATATATTTATACACACAATAAAAGAAAATAAACAAAAAACCACCACCACCACCAACAAAAAAACCCTAGAAATTTGACTGCAGAATCCTGGCTCTTAGAATTGAGTACTCTAAAATAGAACCATACATATATAGTCAGGTAATCTTTGACAAAGGAGAGAAAAACTTACACTGGAACAAGGACAGCCTCTTCAATAAATGGTGCTGTGAAAACTGGTTCAAAATATGCAAAATAATGGGCCAAGACAGCTCCTTCACACCATGTACTAAAATCAACTAAAAATGGATAAAAGACTTGGATATAAGACTGGAAACCATAATATACATAGAGGAAAACATGGGCAATGTCCTCCATGAGTTACAATCCAGAAATTCATTTCTGGATACATCTCTATAGCAGGTAAAAAAGTGAAGGAAAACATAAACACATGGGACCAGATCAAAGTAAAAAGCTTCTGTACAGCAAAAGAGACAACAGAGAAAACAAAAAGAAATCCAACTAAGTGGGAAAAAATTTTTGCCCTACATAGAAGAGATAAGGATCTGATAACCAAGATACACAAAGAACTCATACAACTTAACAAAAACAAAGTGAAAAACCCAGTTAAAAGTGGGGAGAAGAATTAAAAAGACACTTCTCCAAAGAGGAAATACATACAGCCAACAGACACATGAAAACATGTTCAATGTCACTAGCAATCAGGGAAATGTAAATCAAAACCACAGTGTGATACCATGTTACACCAGTAAGAATGGCCCACATCTAAGAAACAGGCAATAAGTGCTGGCAAGGATGTGGAGAGAAGGCACCACTCTTACACTGCTGGTGGGAATGTAAACTTGTCCAACCTCTATGGAAAGCTGTGTGGAGGACCCTCAAATTAATGAAAATGGAACTACCATTTGATCCAGCAATTGCTCTCTTGGGAATCTGCCCAAAGGAGACCACAATGCTTGTACAAAGGGACACCCAAGCTCAGATGTTTATTGCAGCACTATTTATAATTGCAAGGACATGGAGGCAACCAAAGTGTCCCAAAACAGATGACTGGATGAAAAAGATGAGGTATATATACACAATGGAATATTACTCATCAATTAAAAACAACAAATTGGATGATTTTATGATAACATGGATGGACTTAGAAGAAATTATATTAGCAGAAACAAGTCAAATAGAAAAAGACAGAAACCAAATGGTTTCACTATTATATGGGACACGGGAAAGATAAACAAAAAGCCATGAAGAAAAGTCAAAACAAGCTGGCAATGATATTAAAGTACAGAACTCGGGGCAGGGACCGGGGCAGGGTCAGAAAGGTCAGGGAGGGTGGGAGGGGGTGAACCCAGGAGATCACAAAGATGTGAAATTTATATATAAATAAATTATTTAATTAAAAAAAGTGGCACCCTGGATCTCTGAGTGGGGGTGGGGGGATGACAAATGAACTATAGTAGAGGGTTACTGGTACTTTGGTAGTGAATGTGGTGGGGTAACAATTGAAGAGGTGTGAATCTATACCTTTAAAACAGATACAGTGTTGTAAACCAATGCTACCTCAATAAAATAATTAAAATTAAAAAAAAAGAAAAAATAGGTAGTAGGTACAGTGTGGTGACAACCGTTTAGTGGGTGTGATCCTCTACTTCTAGTTGATGAGCAATGATGTAAACTAATGCAGCAAAAACAAAACAAATAAGGCAAGGCAACTTCATAATTTCGAAATTATGAAATTAAGAAAAAAAACAAAGAAAAAAAAACAACAATAGCAAATATTCTCTTCTTTTGACTAAAATGGGTGACTATTATTCAAAAAGAATCAGTTATAGCTCCATTCCCCTTCTTGTCTACCCTCTCTGCAGCTAAGATTTGTAGTCATAGAATTACCCTTGTTTTGACCAGATTTAATATGGAGCAACCTGAGGTTTCTTTAGACTGCCCCCCAACAAATTTAAACAAAGCACGATTCCTATAGTAGGTATTTATAAGACTATCTTTCAGAGACTTCTCCTGACTCTCCCCTGGTGTGTTATTCCTTATATAATGAGCAATAAGCGCAGCATCTTCACCCACAGGTCTTTGGGTAAAGTACTTAAATGAATCAAACAGAATAAATTGTTAAGTCAGAAGGTTTTTCAGGAGATTTCATGTATCTGTCTTTAAGAAACAGTAACATCAAGGGATACTTTTCAGACCCAATTTGTTCTTGGCTACTCAGTCAGACCAAACCACTCAGGACACAGTGAGCGATCAATAAACACATGTTGAAGGATAATTTTATGCTTTGGAAATTGTTAAAAACATCAAATCTGAGTGAATTTTTGTGGAAGAATCAAACCCTGTGGAGAAAGTGACCGGGAAAAGCAGGAGTGGAGAGTTAATGATAGTGTTCAGGAGTATAAATGCTACTTGTTGCAAATCTAAACTACACTGAGATACCACTTATACTGTAAAAGATGACAAGAGAATAATAATAATTAAAACTATGATGTGGAGACTTAAAACCCTTGTAATTGCTGGTAGGTTATAAAATAGATAAAATAATGCAGTAACTTTGAAAAACAATTTAGCAACTCCTTGAAAGTGTTAACATATACTTTAGAAATTCTATTCATGTATTTTTATGGTCAGAGTTATGTCTCCCCAAATTTCATATATAGAGTCCTTAACCTCCAATGCAACTGTATTTAGAAATATGATATTTAAGGAGGTAATTAAAGTTAAACAAGGTCATATGGATGGGAACCTAATCTGATAGAAACTGTTGTCCCTATAAGGAAAAAAATCACTAAGTATGCTCTGTCCCAACCCATGTTTACTGTCTTCATGTTTGTGTTGAGGAAAGGTCATTTTAGACACCATGAGAAGGTGGTTGGTTGGAAATCCAAAAGAGAATCACTGAATATCAACTCTCCGGTCCCTTGATCTTTGAATTCCAATCTCCAGCATTGTGATAAAATATATTTTTAGTATCGAAACCCCAGTATTTGGTATTTTTTTGGTGGCAAACTCTGCTGACTAGTAATATGAATATATAGCTTCCACAAAAAATGTGTACAGAAATTTTAATGCATCATTATTTACATTAACCCCAAAGTAAAAGCAGCCTATAACCACCAGATGATGAATGAATAAAAAAAATGTAGCATATCTATAAAATGGAATATCATTCAACAATAAACAGAATAATCATTCAAACATACTACAATAGGGATGAATTGTTTATGAAGATGAACATTATGCTAGGTGAAATAAATAAATAAAAATCATGAAAGGCCACACATTGCATGATTCTATTTATATAAAATACCCAGAGTAAGGAAGAATGACTAGTGCTTGCTAGAAGATGAAGGGAGAGAGAAATAGGGAGTGACTGTGAATGAGTAAGATTTAAATTTTTTTATTTATGAATACAATTTTTCCCCATTACATATATATTTTACTTTGTTGTATGCCCTGAAGTTCTCTTACCACCATGTCACTTAATGGGTATGAAATTTTGGGGGATAAAAATATTGGGTAAATAAAAAAATACATACAAATGTTCTAAAATTTGTTAGTGGTACGGGCGTACATATTGTGAATTAATCAAAAATCTAATTGTTCACTGTCATAAGGGTAAATTTTATCATATATAAAGTAAATATCAATCAAGCAGTTTTAAATATATTTTAAATGTTTATTTAAATATCATTTTTATTTAAATGTCTATTTTTTTAATGTTAGATAATGCTTTAAAAATTTAATTTTAAAATTTTTCTATTAGATCACAGGTATCTTTGGGGACTGGAAAGAAATATTGCTAATCTGGGTCATTCCAAAGGCTAGTACAATGCCAGCAAGATTTTCATATTTGCTCTTCTTTTTACTATATACTATACTATATATATACTATACTATACTATATACTATACTATACTATAATCTCCCAAATGTAAACATGTGTAAAGCAATAAAAATTATACCCATGTCTATCATGGGTATAAGTTTTTTTTGGTAGAACAATGATTACTGTAGTTACATTTAACATGTCTTATTGCTACGTAATATTGTTTTAGCTTGATGGCTTTGTACTAGTGTGATTTTTGAAAAGGAAAGGAATATGGGTGTGATCTTATTTTGTGTTCTTAGTAGCGATAGAGATAACTACATTTGAATGCAGGGTTTCCCAATTCTGTTGTGTACTACAATTTCCTGGAAGATTTTAAAATACCTGTGTCTGGGCCCATTCCCAAGTCAGAGTCAATTAATGGAGAATCGTTTCTCAGGTGGAGACAGATGTTACAAAGAAGTCCTATGTGTGGTGGTGATTACTGAGATCTTTTTAGAGGATCTGTTGAAGTCTGTGATTTTCTGAATTTAATGAGCAGAAGAATCCACTGAGGCTAAAATTCCATTCCATTTCAGTAGGACTGAGCTGAACCCTGAGGTCTTGTCTTCTAAAATTTTTCCCAGTGATGTCTAATTGATGATCCCAAGTCACATTTTCAGTAGTAAAAATTGTGTATATATTATTATACATGTAATATTTATGTGCTTTATTACAATCCTGCTCTTATTTATATAGTTAAGGATTCCCTTCACCACTGTCCCTCCCCCTCTCCCTTTCCATCATATAATATTTATTTATTTTATTACAACCCTGGTCATATTTATATAGTTAAGGATTTCCTTCACCACCCTCCCTCCCCATCTCCCTTTCCATCACTCCAATTTCCCTTTCCTTGAAAGTCATTGGTCAATGTTTGGTCCATAGGTTTCTTCCTTTTCTGGTATAATGTCCTTTCCCTGGATGAAGACCTATGCTCCTGGCATTTGGCAGATTATGCTGCTTAAATAAAAACTTACGGATCTGTGGTTTTCTAACTTTAATGAAGATAAGAATCCGCTGAGGTTAAAATTCCATTCCATTTCAGCAGAACTGAGCTGAACCTTGAGGTCTTATCTTCTAAAATTTTCCCCAATGATGTCTTAATTAGTGATCCAAACCATATTTTCAGTGATAAAAATTTATAAATTGTAAATAAGTCTCCTCCAGATGTGGGTAGGCATGCAGAGCCTTGCTCTACCTCAACTCTGGGGACTGGGGATTGGGGGAAGTGGGCTGGGGAGCCAATCTCAGTTCCTCTGGTGTCTGGCCAGAGGTGGTACTTCTGCCAGCGTGTGGGCAGGTGAGGTGGGGGTCCCACTCTGGTGCACCCCCACCTCTAACAGACTTAATAAAAACGAGAAGAAAAGCAATCCTGCTGCAGACACATGAGAGGAAAATACAGGCTTTGGACACATTAGTCACCTGGTGAGACCCAAGCAAAGCATTATTGGAATCATAAAAGACAAAACCGTAAATCCAACTAAAAAATGACCTATTTTTTGTAAGTATAACAGAGTTATACTTACAAGGGGGCCAGGGAACCAAACCCTTGATGCAGTGACGTGTCAACAACAATGAAGCAATCCCTACCACAAAGGGTGAGAAAAGCCATAGAGATGGGTCTGTGGCCCCACACAGAACTGCAAACCAGGAGAGAGGAGAGGAGATGGATGATCCATTTGCCAGAGTTTGTCCCTACTAAGGGACCTCTCGACCACAAATGCCTGGGAGTTGTGAACCCAAGCCCAGACACCAAAACACTAAGACCTGGAAGCAGCAAATGGAATGAATGTCAGATTAGGCAGCCAACATGAATGAGGAGACATGAAACCCTGTAATCATACAGGTATGGAGAAAAGGAGATAATCACTTCCATCAAAGGAAGTGCCACAACCATGGAGCCAGGACAGCAGCTCCACAAACCCAGTGACAAGAGGTTTTCAGACATGTTTGGACTAGTTGCCTGCTGTAAAGTTACCCATGGAAAATTTAAGCAGAAAGTAAAAAAGGGCATTGCACCAGAAAGTAAGGAGAACAAGAGCTAAACATCAATGACTCGCAGGAAAAGGGAGGTGGGGGCCACTGGAGGGGGATATTGGGAAGGGGGAGACAAGGATGGGTCATAACTCAACAAATAAGACTGAGATTGCATGCAGAAAGTAAAATAAAAAATAAGTAAAAATTATATGTATGTATGTATATATATATATATTTATGTATATTTATTTTCTTACAACATTGATCATAATTATATAGATATTGATCCCCTTATGTATGGCCCACCCTCCTTTCTCCTTCTCTGCCCACCCCCCATCTCTCCTCTGGTCACTCAAATTCCCTCTCTCTGCAAGACATTGGTCAATGTTTGGCCCACTGGTTTCTTAATTTTCTGGCACAAAGTCCTTTCCCTGGGTGAGGACTTGTACTCTTGGGATTTGGCAACTCATGCTGCTTAACTAAAAGTTGTATATTTTTAAATGTGCAGGAATTGAGGTAAAATTAGTTGGAAGAAAATAAAGCAGTCAGATAACTTGACAAATAAATTGACTAAGTGAAGGTAGGAGGTAATATCCTAGACACTAACTTTGTCTGGTGAGATTTTTCCATTGATGATATCACTTAATGATTACTTCAACCAGTTCAGGTTAATCTCACAATTTTGAGAAAAATTCTTTTCATTTCATCCATAGGATATATAAAATGCAGATTGTTGTGGAGTCCGTGTGCTTTCTTTAGATATTATCATGACCACCACGAATAATGGAATAATAGAATATAGTGAGGATATTTGAATTTACATTATTGACATTTTTATGCTATTGTTGGTTTCTGGAATTCCAGGAATTAATAAAACCATCCCCACTCTTAAAAAATTCACAATCAAAATAACAATGAAGAGGCACATGGAGATTTATGAATGGCTACCTATAATACAAAAAATAATGAAATACATGTTAAATAGAAATAAAATAATATTCCAGGGGAACTTCCTTGGTGATCTGGCATGAAAAATTGTGAAGTGTCTCCTTCAACAAGTTCACCTTTACTTTCTATTTTCTCAGCTGTTCACTGGCAAGAAGCTCCCCATATGAACTTACCTCGGAGTAACTCACTAATACCAATTTTAGGAAACTCCTAGCACTTTCTTTAAGGCATCTTTCATTTCTTTATTCCGGAGGCTGTAGATCATAGGGTTGAAAAAGGGAGTTAAAACTGAGTAGAACAAAGTCGTGAACTTCTGCATGCCCTCTGTTTGTCCAGAGCCTGGGCTCACATATGTCATCATGACAGAACCATAGAATAAAAACACAACAGCTAGATGTGAGGAGCAGGTGGAGAAGGCTTTCTTCCTGCCAGCACCTGAGGGCACCTTCATGACTGCCCTCAGTACCAGGGTGTAGGAACCAGTGATGTAGAAAAAGGTAGCAAAGATTAGAAGGGAGCTCATGGTGCCACAGATGAGGACAGTGCCTGGAATAGGGACACAGGCAGAAGCCAGGCCCAGCAGAGGACCCAGGTCACACAAGAAGTCATCAATTACATTTGGACCACAGAATGGTAACTGGGTAACAAGTATCACCGGGATCAGAAACCAGAGGAAGCCATATACCCAGCAAAAGATGACCAGGTTATTGCAGAACTTGGTAGTCATGATGGTGGGGTAGTGCAGAGGTCGGCAGATGGCCAGGAACCGGTCATAGGCCATGATGGAGAGAAATAGGCATTCAGTTGTGCCCAGTGAGAAGAAGAAGTACAACTGGAGGAGGCATCGTGCGAAGGAGATGCTTTTGGTCTTAGAGAGGAAATTGGCCAGCATGTTGGGTACATCAGAGTTGACATAGCAGATCTCCAGGAAGGAGAAGTTGGCTAGCAGGATGTACATAGGGGTGTGGAGTCTGCGGTCCCAGCGCACCGCGCACACGATGGCCATGTTTCCAAGAAGGGTCAGGATGTATGTCACAAAGAATACAGAAAAGAGGAGGATCTGTATTTGCCAGCGGCAAGGGAAGCCCAAGAGGATGAACGCACTCACAGTGTGGGAAATATTTCTGGCCTCTGACGTCATTTTCTTTCACCCTGTTAGGATTGCAGCAGAAATTACATATATAGAGGAAGCTGCGCCTCCTTATTGCCCATCAGGACAGTGAGCACATTTTCCTGATCATAGGGAGGGGGGATAGGCCAGTGGTTTCTATTTTATTTTTTAAATTGTATTATTTTTAGCTGAGGTGACATTGGTTTACAACATTGTGTAGGACTTTGGGTTATAGGTACACAGTTTCTTACAGGTATGTCACCACACCACCCTCGATGCCAAAAGCACAGTGATTTCTATTTTCGGTGGGGCTCTCTGACAATATAGTTGTTGAATGTAATATCCTATATGTCCACTTTTAGACTGAATACCAACTGAACTGTCAACTAATAGAGCCAATATAGGTAAATTTTTTGGAAAAAAATTTCTTAGAATTAAAAAAAAAGTATAGATATTTTTCTTCTGTATCTCTCATTGGGATTCCTGGTGCATCTCACTTTGGAAAACAGTAATCTAGATATTACAGATTGATGGCTAGCTGAAGTCATACTGAGTTTTCAATGCTACGGAAATATATGCTGTTAGAAACCCATCACAGATAATTATGCTAGATATTTAGTCTTTCTTAATCTTATAAATATATGTTTCAAAATAAAATTTTTTGATTTCAAAATGCCAAAAAATATTTTTGTCAGAGAAATTTTAGCCATGCCACAGGCTAAGTACATGTGTGTATGTGCATGTGTTTGTGTTTGAGGAGGAGTGTGTCTTAGTTCTCGCAAACCAAATGAAATGCAACTTCCTAATAAACTTTCCTTTAAGACTATTTTTATGCCCATCAAACACACCAGGGCTTTATTTTCATCCTTATTGCCTGTCTTTTCTGGCAGGAATACCATCACAGTCTTAAATGACAGGACCATTTTTCCTGATGGCATCATTGTAATTTGTAGAGAGGTCAGTTTGAATCTGCAGGATTTCAGAATGATCCTTTACCCTGCCCATCCACCAACCCCAATCCTAGTGGGGTTTCCTGGGAAATGAATATGAGACAGTACACAAAAGAGCATGTTAGAGCATTATTTCCAAATACTATTTCAATACAGGGAACCTTTTTGATGCAGCTTGTTTTCTCTCTGATAGTCTTTGAACTTGTGATTTATTAGCCCTAGAGAGTTCTTCTGAATACAGCATATATGGATGTGATATTTATCTACATTTTGGGCCTCGACTCAGACCAAAGGTTAACCCAAAGTTATGGAAATTATGGAAGTTTAGATTATGGGTCTACCTTCTCTGTTTTTCCTCTCTTCTTCCTGCTCTCCTATTTTGGAAACGGGGAGCTCAAATGAAATGCTTACCTTTTCTTAAAATGATCAGTTCTCTGGGAAAAACCCAGTGAACTCATATATAAACTTAAACCTCAACATCTGTGAAGATTTTAACAGCCTACATTTTCCATGTTGTCATGCACACAAGGGTATGTGACTGGACACACCAAATTTATTGGAACAGCATTTACTATGGCTTGTGGCTCAGGATCCATTATGACCATGCAGGTTCCTTTTGTGCATTGTATGTGGCACACAGGGATCTAGGATATTCCTCCCTAAGAAAATTCCCCAAACTTTGAGCTGTGAAGTTTTGTACCTATGTGGTTATAGAAGCACTAACCGTTTCATTCATGTAATTAGAGTCAGACTGTAAGATCAAAATGAAGAAAACTTGACCCCAGTTGATTTCCAGGCTCAGAATTTGTGGAGGAGGAAAGAGGGCAGCAGCTCGTCTGTTGTGATGGGAGGTGCCCCTCACACTCTGAAGTTCCAGGTCATAAGCAGTCAACAGCAGGATTATTTACATCGTGTGAAGTGATGTAGGAAGTAGTTACTTTGAGTGCTAGGCAATAAACACTTCAATTCTGGAACTTTGTAGGAGAAAATGTGTTCTTTGGGAGAGCAGCATGGGAGGAACCAATTTTGAGCAAATTAACCCTCATGTATAACAAGTATTATTTTGGGGGACTTTCTTAATTACTCTCTAAGCGAGCATAACAAGAATTATTACTTCCATTACATGAATGAGAAAATAAAGACTCAAGGACATTAAAATGTGTGAGTTTCTAAACCAGTAGGTGGAAGAGTCAGAATATGAGTCTATAATTTTGACTCTCATTTTACTGTTTTTCCCCCTTTGGTTTAGAGAAACTCCAGCATAAATATATCTAAAATGTCACCCGCCTCAGAGAGAAAACACACAAAATTAACAAAATGAATTACTTTTGGTTCTGTAGACATCATTACATTATCTGGGGGGGAAGGAAGTATATAAAACTATGGCTTATTTCTTTTAAATGTTTAAATAGTTATCTTCTTTGGGGGGAGGGGAGAATAAGAATAGGTAAAGGCATACAGTACCATGTAATGTAGTTCAAGAGCTGAACTTAATTTATCCTTAAATGTGGACATAAATGTCATCACTGGCCATCAAAAATGAGATCTGCTAACGGTGTAATTTCATAAAGTATTTAAAGAAGATAAGCTCTTTCTTTAAGGAACTGATGTGAGAAGGCAGAGTAGACATTCGTTTATATAGTTATTTTACTTTTAACTTTCTTTAGTAACATGCAAAGTTCACTTCTCCTATAATTATCCATAATCTGAGGCAAACCACTCAGTGATTTATACAAAATCAAGATAAATCATTTAAGGTGCAGAATGAAAAGAAATTAAAAGATAGAGCAGATACTGAGAAGCAATGATAGACTCAAGGAGATATCTAAGACAGTTATAAGACAATCATTTCTTTGAATTTTTGAATTCCATAATACTATTAGGATCTTTGACTTATCATGACTTTTATTATTTGAACAATTCCCACTGATTAGATTACTTATCCCCATTTCTACCAATTTTATTATTTGAACAATTCCCACTGATTAGATTACTTATCCTTTCTGCCCAAGTCTCTATATTTCAGTTTTTACTGCATGAAGAACAATTGATTCAATGTGTTACATCGTAGGGACTCAACTAAGAGAAGAGTAGAATTCTTTTCCTTGTTCACCTATTTTCTCCTATACTTTGGAGGCAATGAACTGTCAGTTCTGGCCTCTATGTAGTGGAAGTAATGAATTTGCTCAGTTTTGGCTTTAGAGGAATAATGAATTAGATAAGAATCTTTAATAAGTCACATTTTTCTATGGACCTGAACTCATTGAATCTTGGAGTATGAAGTGACTTTGTGATTTTCCAATCTTTACATCAAAAGTAGAACCTTTTTCTTTGGCTTCCTTATTAGTTAGTACTAATTTCTCCTGAAATAATTAACAGAATCTTTGGATGGAAGAACACCTTTCATTTTTAGATGTTATAATCAACTTCTTTGTTCTCTCTCACATTCACTGGAGTGGAGTTGCTCTTCCATCTTCATTACTTTCTTGTTTTTACCTCTGCCTCAGGGAAGGGAGGCTAACACTTTAGTGCCCTGACATAAAATACACTCTATCAGGATTTTGAACATGCATTATCTTTCTTACTCTTCCAACATTTACAGATGTAATAATTAACCCAGATTAAGCAGTAAGTGACAGGGTGGGACAGATTTGGGTTCTGCATTATGTTGGTACTAAGAATAGCTCTCCATGGCAGCACTTAAAAATACTTGTTGAAGTCACTCATCTCTTCACTGAGTCTTTTCTACTTACATTAAACATTTTTGTTTTCTTAAACTGAAAGTTATATAGTTTCCAGGGTGCTCACCATACTGTTTGTTTCTTTTGACTATTCATATATTTCTGCAGATCTGTTATTAAAACGGAGGGCAATATACCCCTCATTCTTCTTGATTGACATATAATGCAGTGACATTATAATTTCTTTTTTCTAAACTCCTGTAAAACAAGTTGACATTAATTTTTTTTGGGCAGTAACTTTATATTTTGACTTTTATTGAGCTTGCACCTTGCCAAAGTTTGTGAGAAATCCCTAATCAGTTTGGATCATTTGATGCTTACATTATTGAGTTTTGTAACAGAAGGAGGTTAATCATTGAGTGTTACAGTCAATTAAAATTGTAAAACTTAAATACTAGCTTTCTTTTCTATTTTTATTGCTTTGAGTTTGATAAAATTTCTTGTATTTCTTCTGTTTTTGATTAACATTGTATAAAACATGCTTTTTAGTTTACTTAAAACTTTTTATATGTTAGCATCTATTTTTAATAACTGGATAGTTGGCTTTGCTAAAATAGAGAAATAGTTCAAAGGCAGTGAAATGCCTTGAAATAACATTTCAAGTATTCTGTCATATATTAGTAAACAAATTGTTTCTGAAAAATTTTAGAAGCCACCTTTTCACTTTAACATGGTACCCTCATTAAATTTCAGTGTTTTCTGTTTTTTTCCTCTCATTTCCAGAACTCTTTAATGACACCAATAATGGTTTTGAGTTTACTTACATCTGTAAGCATTTTGCATTCTCACACACAGTTATCCTAGGTCTGGGAGCTTAGGTTGTTTAAAATAATTGAGGATTCTTTCAATTCATTTTCACATCAATTCTCTTGTACACATTTGTTCTGCTTTCTTTTAAAATCTTTTCCTCATTTTTTCTTTCTTTTTCTTTTTTTCCCCTTCACATCAGAAGGGTAATGTGTCAATATCCTAACAAAGTTTAAGGGAGGTACATGTTGCACAGTCACGTGAACACCTAATCATCGTGCTTACGAATCAGAAAAGAATCCTGTTCTGCTTTCTTCAGAAGGGAGATAATCCTTTGGAGCTGACCAAATTCTACATTCCCAGGCCTCTTTGCCTTTCTCCCTCCAGAACCAACAGACAGACCAGTCTTTTTCTTTTGTCTCATAAAATTTGCAAGCAAAGACATCCTCTCACTACAATGCTCAGCTGGTGTTGGAAGAACAGTCTCATTTAGATCTTGGTGAAAAGTTCACTATATTCCTTAGGGGAATCCATTCTTTCTTTATAATGACTTTATTTCACTATTCTCTCTTCCTCTCTCATTTTTTTCCCTTAGGCTGGGGATGACAAGATAAACTGGAATTATACATTGGAAAATTTCAAAATTATCTATTATGCTACCCGTTTTACATAGTTTTAGTACTTTATAAATAGACAGTATTTTATAACATTTTAATCAAATATTTTAAGTAGCAGCATTAATATTTTGATTGCTGGCCATCATGGGTTTTAGTTCATTTTCTCTTATCTATCACTTTTCTACCATTTATTGAACACTATGTGCTAAGAATAATTTTTTATGGTTCATTTGAATTTATTACTCATAGCTGGCCTAAACCTTTTGAAAAATTGTTAACAAAGTTTACTGAGCATCTATTTTATTTTTGTATACTTTTCAATGCAAGAGATGTCTTAAAATTTATGTCCTGCATGACAAAATGTTTTAAAAATTAAGGGGTATTTTAAGAAGTAAACTTGAAATTTCAATTTAAGTTGTAAGAATTAAATCTATAGTCATGTTTCTAGGTGAAATTTGTCAATTTAAAAGTGAAGAATAGAATTTTCCTTTTCTTTTATTTTTAAATTAGCAAAAATGATTAATCATGAACCTGGTTGGTAAAGGTACAATGAAGTGACAACAAAACTATGGGAGGCAACATAAACTTATAAAATAATGTTTTTTCTGGAAATCAATTTAGAAATGCTTAGAGCCTGCAAAACATTCATACCCAATTAAAAAACATTCCAGAGTAGAAAAAATAATATTAAGCAAATTAATCATAGTAATGCATAAAACTTTGTAAGAATCATGTTAAAATACAGACACTTTAAAGGATGATCTCTCTCCCAATTCCTTCCTGTTTGTACCAACTACCTTAAGCCCCATTTTGTGAGCCACTCAGACAATATCAGAAAAGCCCAGCTTCCCCGGGCTGCCTAAGTTTGGCCAGAGGGAAACTGATCACCTATCAGAAAAAACATCACATGCCTGACCAAACTCCCCCACCCCACCAGAACCATCCTGCCTGATTGAACCTCCACTCCATGGCCAGATAAAATGACACAGTCATGCAGCCAGGTGTAACTCTCTCTGCTCCTGCTCTTGGCTGTGAGATGCCTACCCACCCTTCTTTCTCCAATAAAAAGCTTGTTTCTCTGTTAGTGTCTGATCTCTTCATTTCTTCCTTTCTCCAAAACCTAACAATTGTGATTTAGGATTCTGATGCCTAATTGATAATTAGGAGTGATTGTTATATTCTATAGGATTTTAAAGTTGATTGTTGTATGCTACAGAATTCTTAGGTAGCAAGGATTTCTGTGTTACTTTATAAACATTTCTGGAAAAAAATGTAGATAAGGGAATAGAAAAATACCTGGAAAATAACATTACTAGTGAATTTTGAAGGTCTGTTCGTGGGTGAACCTTAAATGTAATTTTCTTCTTTATAAATATTTGTAATTCTCAAAATTTCTACAAGCAACATATATTATTTTTATAATCTGAAAAAGAGAATCCTTATCAAATATTGTTTTTGAAGGTACTTATTCTTCTGGATCTTCTTTCCCTAAAGCACTTTTTTGTGACATTCACCATTTCTGGGCTGTTCCAGACTGCTAAAAAGTCCCCTATTTGCATCATTTGACTTACCGTGGAAGTGAGCTCCCCTTCACTTGCCACTTGAACTTAAAGCAATGTAGGCAGTCTCTGCATCATGGTTGAGGAAAAGGGAACCTTCCCAGCAGGCACCCTTAACACTGCTCTTCACTTTTGGGTCCCCAGTGCCATCTTATAAACCTAGGGCAGGAATTACAAGGTTAAGTTTAAAAATGGAAAGCAACATTATGAGAAATGATAGTCATCTCTTTTTAAAAGGGACTTGTGTGCTGTTCCTCTTCCATTAGAAAAAAATGTCATCTTATCCTTGGTCTATTTTTCTTCCCTAGAAGAAATAAAAAGGAAGGTGATATTGGCATTTTGGTTGTTACTTTTCTTCAGTATATTTTACTTAATTTAGATTAGAAGAAGAAAGGTCACAGAAACTATGACAATAATAGAAAGGATTAGATGAAGGAAATAATTATTTTCAAATGTTTCCTTTTGCCAATTTCAGGGGACAAAATTTGAAAGTAACAGTTTCTTTTTCAATTGGAAAGCTGAAAAGCTATTTTCTAAAACTCACATTCTCATGCTCAAGAAATAGCATGTTTTTCTCTGTCCCACATTTATGAAATAAGGGCATTTGTCCTTTGTTGAAGTAGATCAGACACTGACTGAGAATAGGAACAGCGACTACAGATAAGACTTTCCCCTACCCTTCATTTCCCCTGGATCTCCAGGTTCTGTCCCCTGTGCTTTCACTTTAAGTGCATTTGGGAAAATAATGTGTGCTTCTGTTTTTTTTTTTTTTTAATTTGGAAAAGATGTGTGTGTGCTTTTTTGTTTTGTTTTTTTTTTTCCTTTTTTCAATCCAGCAGTTATGAGAATGAAAGCTTGGATCCTTAATTTTTCTCTTGTGAAACTTGCTGGGCCAAAGTCAGCTTCCCTAAAGGAATTCTTTGCTGAGATTTCCTCACTGAATGAACATTACTCCAAAGATGCATCGTTTTATGAGTTTATTTTGAACATCTAATAATTGTTTTCTTACTTTTGACCAGGGATTCTAGTTCATCTGTCAACACAACCCATTTGACAACATGAAGTTTGAGCCTATTATGTGTACTTGTTCGAATTTATTACATGGGACCAAAAGTCTATGTATTCAGTAGTTGCATTTTTACTTTGCTATACAAACACTAGCAGTTAGTATTTATTGATCCCTTATTTTAGCTAGAAGTAAGATAAATCATATCTATGAATAAACTCTTAATTTTCATAATAACCCCATATGTTAGAAATTATGATTACTGTATAGATGAAGTCACTGAAATTTAAATTCTAATCAATTTAAGACTTTATATCTAATAAATGGCAATATGCATAGAACCTGAATACTTAAATACTAAAAAAAATCTACTTTCATTTTTTTACTGGCAGCTAGGAGAACAGTATTTATTGATAACATCTCATGCCAGGCACTGTGGCAAATTATTACATAAAAACAATTTTATTTAATTTTTACAACACCCTGCATATCAGATAAAATTGCTTTAATCTTAAAAAGTTTTGAATATCAATGTAATATATGTATTACAAAAATTGGAAGATTCAGAAAATTTAAGGGACATGAGAATCACTCATAATTTTTCAAACAGACAAATTCAGGTAAAAACTTGTCATATTTCCTCTGGATTTTTCTGTTTTAGCAATATTTCTTCGGTCATACAGAACTTACAATTTAATTATATTTTAAAAACATTTTCCTCATGCAGTTCAACTTTTTCTTTTACCCTTGTATTTTAGAGAACATTTATTTTAATGTTATGGTTTCAGTAAAATGCTAGGTGCTTCCCAGTAATCATTCATCAAACATAAATATAAAAGGATAAAATGAATGAAGAGGGTCAAAAGTATAAACTTCTAGTTATAAAGTCCTGAGATGTAATGTACAGCCTGGAAGCTAAAGTTCATAATAATGCACTGCATATTTGAACATTGCTAAGAGATTACGATGTTTCACAGATGATAAGGTGGTTGGAGAACCCCAGGGAAGGCAGTTATGTGAAAAATATATGTATATATAATATAAATATACATGCAAAATAAATAAATAAATAAATAAATAAATAAGAAAATTGCCAAAAATAGATCATTTTATTGTAAGAAAAAAATTATAACTGGTTACAGGTTTCAACTAGATTTGTATTGATCATTTTGTAATATATGTAAATACCTACCATTATGTTGTATGCCTGCAACTAATATAATGTTATATAGTGTTATTTTTAAATGCAATAAAAACTTCTGGATTTAGTTATTTGTTTAAATTTATTAATTTTAAAAAGTGAGCAAGCTATTTTTTACTAAACAAAGTGATTATCTAAATACGTACTACAAGATAAATAAGAAAACCTAGTTACTCCACCATTGTCCAAAATCTTTGTCCTTTAGTCGCTGATCACCTCACCAGATGTCCAGTTAATGAGTTCATTCATCAGCAACACATATTTCAAACACAGTGTGTCCTTGTCCTCCTTTGGTGTGCTCCAACTTCCTCTTAGCATGCAGTCAAAGGCATGATGTTGTCTTCTTTTTCATGTGGCATTCTTGTTTAGGCAAACTTAAAATCTCCAAGATATAGGAACCAAGAAAGTGCATTTACTCAGGCCTAGCTCATAGCCTCTCCAACAAGTGTCTAAGTTGACCAGATATGACACATTCCAACACAATTTTAAAACATGTCACCAGAATAGGTTAATTTAAAGAAAAAATGCAATGTGAAAAGATATAGATATTTCCAGATTGCTTTCCAAAATATATTCTTAACAAAAGGACAAGGAAAATTTAAAACCACCAGCAGAACTGAAGCATAAAGCAAAAGGGGGAGGGGGTAAAATCAGGGGAGAGGTGGGCACAAGAGATTTAGATGATGGTTTGTGGGTGACAAGAAGGTGGGAAAACCCTGGGGTAGACAACAATGTAAAATATATATGCAATCAATTAAAAAATAAAAATAAATAAAAAATAAAAGCAATTGACATAAGCAAACAAACAAACAAATGAATCCAAAATATATTCTTAAAAGGTGTGTTGGTGAGGAGACCATCTTATGGTATCTTTATCACCATGTGGGTAGTATTTAAAATTTTTTCTTTATATTTATGGAAGAAAAACACACAGATCTCTTTTCTTCTAAATTTTTAAAAATTTTCTTATTTTTATACATTAGTTATGTTTGTATAGTTATTGTTCCCCTTAGGTATGACCCTCCTATCAGTGATATACCCCTCTACCACCACTCCACTCCCCACTCCATTGTTCCCACTCCAATAGCTCCAACTTCTCTCTTCCTACAAGCTGTTGATTGATGTTTGGTTCACTTGTCTTTTTTCTTTTCTAGAGTGATGTCCTTTTTCCTAGGTGAGGATCTGAGCTCCTGGAAACACAGCAGACCATGATGCTCCAGGAATAACTTTGAGGCAGGTAGCCAGGTTGAGCACATCAGAAACCTCTTGTAGAACAGGTGTGTGTTGAGATTTTTCCAGGCTCCTTGCTTTTGGTACTTCCTATCATGGTCAGATCTCATTTTTTGGGTTCAATTTTATGACTACTAATTATGTACATTTTCCCAGTTTTATTGAGTTATATTTGAAATTTAGTGCTGTGTGAGTTGAAGGTGTGTATGAAAAATATTTTCATATATGTCATATAGTAGTGTAACTACAGTTATCATGTTTACACATGCCTCTTATGGCAAAAGGAAAAATTTTCTTTTCAATGTATATGAGCTCATATATGCTAATTAAACTTACAGTGGTAATCATTTTACAATATGTTAGTAAGAATTTTATGTTGTACAGTCTAAACCCATGGCAGAGATTTTTCACTTATGTTTATTTTGCCTTTGACTTCAGTCAAATGTATAGTTTTTCAAGATAATCACTTGATAGGTAGTATTCAACACTTGATAATCATTTGATAGGTAGTATTCAGTAAGTTTTTTCTAATTAATTAATTCAATTTTTCCTAATATCATTATAGCCACATATTCTCCAGTTAGTTTTTTAAATCTATTTCCCTAAAAAGAGTCCCATCAGCCTTCTTATTCTTCTTAGTAACAGGAGTCAAAAATATATTTTGTTCTTTAAAGGAGATGTACTTCAACTTGATAGTTGGCTGCTGTGAATGTTGTCATTCTTCAGTATGTCTAGGAAATAAAAGCCACCCAGTTCCAAAGCTCTTGTAATGGTCATTATTTCCATCCATTCAAAAGTGCTAGAGCTGTTGCATAGACAGTGCTTTCTTTTCTACTTGTACTTCTTTCCAATTTGTCACAAACAACAAGTGTGAATCTCTATAAATTGGCTGTTGTCACCACATGACTCATCCTTTGTGTTGGTGTCCTTGTTGCCATCTGACCAGTGCTCCATTTATTTCCAAGATCCCTTAATGAGGTTTTGATTTCTAGGGCCCTTTATATTACCAATTGTGTTCATATGGGCCCCTTGACAGCAAATCCTGAGAAAAGGACTTGGTGAAGATGTTACATATGTTAATAATCTCAGACAGCAGGAAGGAGCAGTAAATTTGACAAGATGTAGAAGAAAAGTCACTCTAGAAGGGAGACTGCATTCTCTTCCATAAAGGAAGCATGCCTTCCATAAAGACATATGTGGTATACATTTATCGATCCTTTTTGGCTACCATAACTCTTATAGTTATGTATAGTCTCTGGATTCCTGGGGACTTCTGAGAACTTTGCTGGCAGACATGGTAACACTGGAATGGGACATGTCAATATGAGTTAAAATTCCCATGCAACTAACTGTCAGTACAGCTGTAGCTGAAAATAGAAGTTCACCATCAGATGTGCTGTATTAGACTTCTGGTTCTATCATTGTTACTAGTTGTGAGACCTTAAAGGAATTAGTGAGCTCACTAAAACTGTTGTTTTTCTTAGCTATCAACATGGCATTGATAAATATATCTTCCAGAATGTTATTGTATATAGCAAATGAATATGTTATTTTTAAAATGTATTTAGTGGAATAATAGTTCCATGAGGTTATTTAGGGGAAATAGATGTTGTCCTCTCAAAATTGGATAAAACTCCATCCTGATACATCTATTTTGGAGCTTTATAATTCTATGATGTTATTGAAGGTTTGTGAATTGACTTAACTTGGTATTACCCATGATTTTCTTAATTTTATGCAGAACATTTTCTTTTCCCAATAGCTTCATATGAAATAGTTTTATATATACATGCTGGGAAACTTGAAAATCCTTTAAATGTTGTGTCTAGTGACTAACAGCTGAAGGATGCTCAGAAATAGTCATGTTTTTTCTTTTTTATTTATTTTTATAATTTCATTTTTTTGAATTAATTATCCATATATATTACATTATTGTCTACCCTGGGGTTCTCCCACCACCTTATCACCCATGAGTCATCATCTTAACCTCCTGGGCCCATCCCTCCCCTGAATTTACCCCGGCCCTGCCTTCTCCTTTACTCTATGCTTTTGTTTTAAATTTTCCTTGTCCTTTTGTTTGTTTTCCCTACATTTCACCCGCATATATATGTGAGATCATTCAGCATTTCTCTTTTTCTGTGTGGCTTATTTCTGCTACCACGACTCCTTTTAGGCCTATCCATGTTATCACAAATACATCAAATTTGTCTTTTTTGATTGTGTACACAATATATGTACACATTCATATAGAGAGTTGTCTGATCCATTCATCTGTTTTGGGACATTTGGGTTGTTTTCATATCCTGGCTATTGTAAATAATGAATAGTGCATATTGTTGAGATAAATGAGTTGGATTCTGTCTTCTATGAATAGGGTGATGATTTTTGTATGTTTAAAATAATGCAAATTTTTACAGTGGTTCGGTGGAGTGTGTGGGAAATTCTTAAGTAAAGGGATCATATCTGAGTAGGATAGACTTTTGTTTGAATTCTTACGCTTTATTTATTAAAATAACTTGAAATTTGACAAATTTATAGTTCAAATTTTACGAATTCTAAGTTTATAAATCGGCAAATGCCACTTCACAATTTGGGTTTCATATTTTTAGGTGATATGGAAGTATGAGATGAACATCTACCTGAGCTAAGAACAATCTGATATATAAAGAACCTATTTTATTGTTACCTCATAGTTGGTTACAAAGACACAAAACATACACTGCTAGAGTCAACAATACATCTTATGTAGAACCACCTGTTTGCATCTCTTTTCTCAAAGTGCTAAGAAAGATAACTACAGAACCATAAACACTGAGACAGAAATCGTAATTAAAATGATCAGGAAAATATTAGCATTTACAACTAAAATAAAGATAGTTTGGATGGAACTTTTTTGTTCAGCTAAGCGGTTTGTTCAGGAAGTTGTTCATCTATTTTATTCACTTTGTTTCTGTGAATTAAAAGAAAGAAACATCTCTTTTATTATGAAACTCCTAGGAATTCTACCTCTTCAAGTACAGACAAACTCAAATCCTGGTTCTTTGTTAAACAAAATCTAATTATAGTTGTACTGATTTTTATAGACTATTTTCTGAAGACTGTAAATGTCACTGTGCAAAATTATATCATATTTTTCTACTGTCTGTTATTATATTTTAGTGTCATCTTTGAAAAACTAGATGACTAAGTTAAAACAAAATATAAAATCAAGTTAACTAGTGCAATTACATTTGAAGAAGAAAGGCTCTTCAGAGACTTTTTATATAACACTTGAATATGTCAAAAATACTCAAATAAAATGCAGTCGTAAGTTTGTCAGCTGACACTGGTGCTACAGCAAAGGGAGGTAATTCCTGACTGGCAGTGTGGCACTTCTCAACATCTATATTACTTCTATACAAACAAGAGACACTAAATTCCCAGTTTTTATTTTAGGTGTTTTCTGACCAACTACTCAATATTTACCTATGACTACTAGTTTACTTTTCTAAAAACTTTAGAGTAAAAATGCATATTATTCTTTGGTAGTAGAGTGATAAGATCATACCTGTCAGGTTAGACTTATTTCATACAGATGTCCTCTCTTTTAGCCCATTTAGAAACTATCAGTGGATGGGGACTTAATTATTAATCCCTTAACAAGTTTATTGACTAATGTTCAATTCTTCTATTTTGCTCCAATTCTGAAAACAACACAGATATAGTTCTCTTTTAGAAACTTGGTAATAAATGATTTTTTTAATTCTCTGAAGATAAATTATTTCTTAAAATATTATGTACCAGTCATCATGAACAAAATTTCATATGGATTTTTAATGTAATAGTTCTCTAAAACAAACTGCTGAATTTTGTAGAAAATATCTTGCCTATATCTTATTTAGATGGGTTTAATGGAATTCGGTGCACTCTGATTGCTAATTTATGCTTTATGAAGAGTTATTTCAATCCCAAAGATTTTCTTCAGAGCAGCCTTCATTTCCTTATTCCTGAGGCTATATATCAGAGAATTGCAGAGAGGTGTTATTACAGAATAAAACAAAGCAATGATTTTTTGCACTTTCACTGGCTGTCCTGATCCAGGACTAAGATACATCACCATAACAGACCCAAAAAACAGGAACACCACAGTCAGATGAGAGGCACAAGTGGAGAAAGCCTTGCATTTGCTCGCTGCTGAGGGCATCCTTAGCACAGCCAGAATCACTAGCGCGTAAGAGCAAATAACAAAGAGAAAGGTGCCAATCATGACAATAACATTGAGTGTAGAGTATATGGACTGTGTGGTTTTGTCTTCAGAACAGGAAAGCATCATCAGAGGAACAGGATCACACATAAAATGGTTGATAATATTTGGTCCACAATATGGCAACCTGGAAATGAAAACAACTGGACTTACGAAGAGAACGAACCCACACGACCATCCAAAGATGACCAGGCCAGTACAGAGCTGTTTGGTCATGATACGTGGGTAATGCAGGGGGCGGCAGATGGCGAGGTACCTGTCAAA
>PVHY01012326.1:0-44880 GCA_004024945.1 Uropsilus gracilis | reverse complement strand
GCAATAGAGAGGCATTTAAGGAGTAGAGAAAAAGGTGGGAAGAGGAGTAGAGGAGAGGAGTGGAGTGAGTGGCAAGGAGGCTGGAGGCCTCAGAGCTGCCACTGCCATGTGCAGCTGCAGGGCAGGGAAGGAAGCCACACTGTGGGTTTCCATCTCCAGCCTGGGCCAGTGAGGATCATGTGGAAGCATGATGGAGAAACTTGTGACTTGTGTAAATTGACTTGGAAACGTGGTACTTAAAAACTTTTAACTTTGAAACTGCAAAGTTTGGGAATTGTCTCAAGACCTGAAGAGAACTTGCTATGTTGCTGTTTTCATCCTGAGAAATCTAAAGTGATTGATGCTGTTGTACTGTTTCTTGCTGTTTTCAGGTCACTTTAGCGTTAAAACTAAAAGAATGCTGGAGGTGTGCCATTTGGAGGAGAATTGATGACACCATCCTGGTTTCTTCATTGAATTTCAGTCTCCCTCTTTTGAAGGAGAAGCTTCAATGCCATCTTGGTTGCATTTTTCTTAAAGTGAATAGCTGTGCCTTTGGAAGAGAAGCAATGATGGCATCCTGGTTCCTTCATCTGACTTGAAGGTGGGATAGCTGCCATCTTGTGGACACTTATGGCTTATGACCCAGGTGCAGTTTTGGCCTAGAGACTGTAAGGTCAGATTAAGGGCACTGAGATCTTCTACACATGAGAGGATTAAGAATGCTGGATAAATTCTCTGTGGACACCATGTAACCCGTATCTTGCCTTCTGGCTACAACTGAAACTGTTGTCAACTTCACCCACCTCACCCAGAAAACAAACGTACCTGCCTGTTAACCTTGTCTGCCATACCAGCAAAACCCATCCCCCATGTCCCTGCCCCTATAAATGCAGACACCAACTCCACATGTGCTCAACTTCACTAAACCCCCCCACCCTGGGGTATTGAGCCTCACCTGGGAGTTGGTGGCAATAAACTCTTCTTAATTCTTCTTGGCCTCACTTCTGTTTCCCTCCTTCCTCACTATCCTTTCAGAGACTAAACTTGAAACTTTGGAAAGATTACCAAAGGGGTTCCTTGTACACTGAGTGATTTTTATTTTGTCTTTTTTAATGAGAAAATCCAGCTTTGCCTTTTCCTAAGGTTTGTGTGGTTTTGCTATTGCTCATGTCATCTGGGCCAACCTAATGAGTCACTGGGTCTAATAGGCCAGCTGTTCCTGTTTCTAAGTTTAGTTAAGTTTCCTGTTTTGTTGGTTTTGTGACCTGATTTTGAAGCCAGTACCACAATGTGGGCAGTGTTCTCTGTTGGTAGATCTTGGGCATCACCATTGCCTGTGTTTGAAAGGCATAGAGTTAGTTAAGAATGACCTGAAGCTAGATAGAAGGTTAATCTCTTTTCTTACCTGGGTATTATAAATCTTAAGTAAGGTGTGGTCAACATTGTTATGCTAATTTAACTTTCTGTGCTAGTGATCTAAGACCCAGAGAAGGGATCATAACTGAATTTAGCCAGAGTCAGTGGGTAATCTTCAGGATTCATGATGGGAGGGGGAGCAAGGAAAAGGAAATAAAGGAAAAAGATGCAGTAATTGAGGGGTGGAGATTTTGGAGGAGGATCTGGAGATTAGCTGAGAGGAAAGCTGATCAGGCATCAGGATCTGGAGAAGCCCAAAACTTTTGAACATTTTGAGGCTCCCAGCCTTCCAGTCTTCAAAGATCAGGGACCTGAATAAAGGTGGAGAAGAGGAGTTCATCTGAGCTGCCCTGATGACCCAGAAATGAGAATGAGCGAGAGACAGAGAGAGGGAGTAAGCTAAACCTGGTATTGGTTTTGGAACTCACTTCATACCAGTGACAGTGACTGAGAGCCAAAGACAAGGACATAAACTTCAGACTGAGATAGGTCCCATGCAGCCCCCCAAGGAGCAGAAGTGGGGTTCCTTTCTGTTGGGGACACTCATGAGAGTGTGTACTATTAAGACTCTTTTAGTCTGTCTTTTCCTATTTTGTGAATAAACCTGTGCTTACCCTTGTAACAAAAGTTTGATCTCCGGGTAACTGCTTGTGTTCAGGTGGAAGAACCCTCATTGATTGAAATTAAAAAGTGTCATCCCCTCACCTGATAAAAATTTCATTACCATATAATTCATTCTCTTAATTTCAAAAATCTGCATATGGGTCCTTCAGCCACATATGTCCAAAGGAAAATAGCAGTTGTCTCACCTTTAAGCCAACAATAGGAAATTTGAGTTAAAGAAACCAAGATGGTATTGTTGATCAACCTCCAGAAGGCACAGCTCCAGCATTCTTTTTACTTCAACATGGAAGCAGGCCCACACCACCAGGAATCACGCAGAACATTGGCAAAAACCACTTCAGACATCTCATGATGAGAACGGTAACATTCCAAGTTCTTTTCAGGTCTCCAGACAATTCCCAAGCTTTGTAGCTTCGAAGTTAAAGCAAGTTTCCAAGTAAAGTTTCCACCTCAGCTTATACAGGTCACAAGTTTCACCAGCATGCTTTCTCAAGCTCCTCACCAGCCTGAACTGAGGATGGAAGCACACTGAGTGGCTTCCTTCCTTGCCCCACTGCCACATATGGCAGATTCAGCTATAGGGTGCCCAGTCTTCTTACTGCCCTGCCACAATCTGCCTTTCCATTGTTTCTGCCTGTCTTGTTCTCCAGCTGCACTGCTTCCTAAATCCCCTCTCTCTGTCCCTCTCGTTAGAAACCTCTCGTTAGAAACCTCAACTTCCCTTCTGAGTCTCTGCCCACTGGGGGAAAATAGCATAAGCCTAATACAGCATTAAAAAGGTGGGTCCATGGACCTCCAATTGTACCATATCCCCCATCACATGATTTCTACTCTAAGCTGCAAACCAGCATCTCTGTGCACTCTTTGAAAAGGGGGCAATGGCTCACCATTTTGTAAATCCTCCCAACATGATTTTCTGTGAGAAATACTTGGGAGAACTGCAAGAGGAACCTGGTGGGGGTTGGTGAAACATGGTGAGTTCTTGAACCCAGAAAGCCTTCTGCTATAGTTGCTGCACTAAAGCTCTAGACTGGGACAAGGAAACTAACAGTGAGACTTGAGAGGATGAAGCAGGACATATGGTGATGGAGTGCTGGGGCTGAGTGCCTTGGTAGCAGTTGTACTGTCCTTTTCCAGGGTGGAGTTGTCAGTTGCAGCCTCGGGATGATTTACCCCAAAAGGAAACTGGGAAGTTTTCAGTTTGAAAGAAAAGACTTGAATCCCTCAAAAGAGAGGAGTTTGCTGGAAAAAAATTGTGGAAACTGCATTTTTGTCAAAGAGAAAAAATCTACAAAGCTGATTTTGATATCAGGTGGCAAAAGAAGAAAAGCAGGAGCAGGGTAGCTAATAAAACTAGCAAGGGGAGCAGCTGTCCCTTTAAAGCCAGTCACACACACCAGTTTCTTCCCAAATTGTGCAAGCAGTAGCAAGACCACACTTACTTTAAAAAGGAGGTAAAAACAGATTTACTTATTAAAAGACAAATAAATTAGTCAAGAGTCACTGAGGGATACAAGGAACCCCTTTGGTAGTCATATCAACTAGTTCAGTCTGTAGTCCAAAAGGCTACACATGACTTCAACTTCCTCAAAATGGCAAAACTTGTGACTTCCTCAAAATGGTTTACTGCCCCACCTATAAGACAGATGAAGAAGCCAAGATAACATTGTCACTCCTTCCAAAGGCACAGTTATTCACTTCAATCAAGAAGCCAAGATGGCACCATCATGCCTTCTTCCAAAGCAGAAGATTCAAATCCAATGAAGAAAACCAGGAGGGCGTCTTCAACTCTTCTCCAAAAGGCACAGCTCTGGCATTCTTTCAGCTTCAACTCCAAAGTGGCTGAAAAACCAGCAAGATTCACTTGATACAACAGCAACAACCACTTCAGGCATTGCACGATGAAAACAGCAACATAGCAAATTCTCTTCATGTCTCCAGACAATTCCCAAGCTTCCCATTATCAAAGTTAAATCAAATTCTTAAGTACCAAATTTCCAAGTCAGCCTACACAAGTTACTAGTTCTCCAACATGCTTCTTACCAGCCTAGGTGGGAGGAAACCCACTAGTATGGCTCCCTTCTTTGCCCTGCTCTGGCACATGGGTGAGGCAGCATTGTCATATTCCAGTCACCCTGCTCCTCTGCACCTTCTTTCTTCCACACCTTCTCTGTCTTTCCTTCTTAAATCCTCTAATACTAATCCTATAATGAGAAGACTTGACTTCCCTTCTCCAAGTCTCCACCCACCAGGGCATAATGGCTACCATTCCAATGCAGAACTACCAGGACTAGGGGCCCCAATTTCACCACAGCCCCCCCTATCAATTTTTGGTATGTGTTCACTAAAGAAAATAACTTTTTTTAAAAAACTGAATTTGGACTGATTTGAATTTCCCACAGATGCCATTTCTGTTTTTTTGCTCAGTTGGAATTACCCTACTTGGAGCTGGGAGGTAGCCATGTGTTTGAGAACTCTGGTAAGGGCTTCTGATTAAGTGAGATTTGGTAAAAGACTGGTAAAGGGGCACTTGCAGTTACTAAAAACTCATTTTTTAATTTTCTTTTTATCTTACTTAAAAATAAATTTTGGTTTTAAAAGGTTTTGGTCTCATGGTGTGTATGCATAGGTGAAAGAAGCCCTTGGGGAGTGACCAGTAGTTTAGCTCAGTTTGTCAGTTTTGCTTCTTCCTAACCCATTAACAGGGAGATAAATACAAATACCAAGGGCTGTAAGCCAAATCAAGGAACACTCTGAGAGTGGACAGGTCACTATCTGTGGGTTCTCACCACTACACAGAATTACAAGAGACTTCAGGTTCCAAAAACTATGAGGTTTATTTTACAAGGGAAAACAAAGAGTTTAATGTAGTCACAAGGGGACAGCTACATCTCCCAGTGAGTATCCACTGGACAAGTGGAGTGCCAGTTATTGGTCACCAGGAATTCTGGATAGGAGTAATCCTGTTCAAGGAGTAATCATCAGGAGTGCATCATCAACAAAAAGCTCTTAGAGACACCAGATCCAAGGTTTTTGGTGCCAGACTTTTTCCCAGCACATATACCAAGTCTCTTAAAGATGCCAGATGCAAGGTTTTTGGTACCAGACTTTTCCCCAGCACATATACCAGGTCTTTTAGAGACACCAGATCCAAGGTTTTTGGTGCCAGACTTTTCCCAGCACATACACCAGGTCTCTCACTTCAGCACTAATCTTTGCATGTTAAAAGAGTTCCAAGATCCTTTCCCAAGTGCTTGTGAAACTCAGGGAATAGGTAATGTAAACAACCATTAGCTTGTATTCTTTGTCTTTCTGATGGGGGGGGGCTCTGTGGCAACCCAGTACAGGTGGTGCTGCATTGGAATAGCAACCATTTTGCCCTTGTGGGTGGAGACTTGGTAAAGGGAAGCCAAGCCTTCTCATAATGGGATCAGTATTAAGAGATTTAAGGAGAGACACAGAGAGAGGTAGAGAGAGAGAAGGCAGGGAACAGCAGGAGCTGCCAGCTTTGAGATATGCTGGTTGTCCAAAATGGGTTGTTCTAGCAGGGGCTGAGGAGCCTGGGGAAACATGTTGAAGAAACTTGTGACTTGTGTAGACTGAGTGGAACTTTGGTAGGTGAGAACTTGGTTTAACTTTGAAACTGGAAGCTTGGAAATTATCTGGAGAACTGAAGAGAATTTGCTGTGTTGCTGTTTTCATCGTGAGATGTCTGAAGTGATTATTGTTATTGTATTGAGTGAGTCTTGCTGGTTTTTAGGACACTTTGGAGTTCAGCTGAAAGAATGCTGGAGCTGTGCCTTTTGGAGAAGAATTAAAGACACCATCCTGGTTTCCTTATTGGATTTGAATCTCCTGCTTTAAAAGAAAGAGCAACATCATCATCTTGACTTCTTCTAGCTTGGAGTGAATAACTGTGCCTTTGGAAGGAGTGATGGGTCATTTTGGTTCCTTTATCTGGCTTGAGGGTGAGACAGCCACTATTTTGAAGGAAGCACGTGGCCAAAGGCCACATGTAGGCTTTTGGACTAAAGACTGTACATGGGCTGGAATGAACCCGAAACCTAAGGAGTAGCTGGGTTTAAAGGGCCAGCTTCTCCTCATTTGTAAGTCTAGTTTAAGTACGCTGTTTTGCTTGTTTTGTTATCTAGTTTCATTTGTAATGTAAGCCACCAATAAGACAACAAAAATTGACCACCTAAACTTGTAAAACTTACCTTTATAGCCTGCTTGCCCTCATGAATTTTTACCTTCACAGATAGGAATATGATCATTGTCTCTAACTATAAAAAGGCTCATTTTCCAAAGGACAGGGCTGTTCTTTCTTCTCTGATGTCACGCCAGGAAAAGAGAGGCAGTCACTGGTCAGCTAATAAAGGGTCATTTCAATTAAACCTGAGACTCTGGCTTGTGTCTGGGAAGGGGCCCTCTACAACACCGTCTGCCCCAGACCATCAGGCTAAGTTTGGCTAGAGGGAAACTGATAACCTATCAGGAACACATACCTACCCATCCCACCAGATTCATCCCAGTTAATCAAACCCCCAATCCAATCCCAGACCAGATAAAAGGACAGCCCCAACACAGCTAGAGTGCAACTCCTGCTTCCACAGCTACAGACTCCATCTATGTGCTTGTTGGTAGTCTGCCCAGGTTTTTCTCTAATAAACCTGCTGCTTTGCTAGTCTCTGTTGTTTTGTTTTGTTTTTCATTTTTTTCTTCATCTCTAAAGTCTTCCCCTGCCAAAAACCTAACAAATACCACCTGTAGTCTCTCAAAATAATATGTAACACCTAAAACTAACTCTGGCCTAAGTTACCAGGTACAATGATCCCATTTCCTTTTGTCCCTTATTCCCTCCTGTTGTAATTGGGCAACAAAGTGAACAAAGTGGGGAGCTTAATTAAATTTAACTTACAAGTGGAAGCAGCTGACCCTTTAAACTCAATCACTCTTTAGGTTCATCCCCAGTCCACTTAAACAGTAGCAAAAGCAAACTACTTTAAAAAGAGGCAAAAACAAAATTTATTCATTAAAAATACAAGCTAGACAAGCTCATGAAGCATACAAGGGACCCTTTTGGTCACCTTACCACACAGTTCAGTCTCTTAAATCCAAAAATCTGCATTTTGGGTCTTTCAGCCATGAGTATCTGAAAGAAAATGATGACTGTCCAACCTTCAAGTCAAAAGTGGAAGATTCAGATCCAACATAGAAACCAAAATGGTGTCATCAATCCTCCAAAAGACACAGTTCCAGCTTCCTTTTTACTTCAACCCTAAAGCAAGTCTAAACCACCAGTACTCACTCAGAACATTCACTTGAAATAGTAGCAGCAACAACTTCAGATGTTGCATGATGAGAACAGCAACATTCCAATTTCTCTTCAGGTCTCCAGACAATTCCTATGTTTTGCAGTTCCTAAGTTAAAGCAAGTTTCCAAGTACAGCGTTTCCAACTCAGCTTAAACAGATCACAAGTTTCTTTAACATACTTCCTCAGGCTTCTCATTGGCCCAGGATGGAGGCCCACAGCGTGGCTTCCTTCCGTGCCCCACTGCTGCATATGGCAGCTGCAGCTGTGGGGCCCCCAGCCTCTTTGCCATTCTGCCACTTTCTGCTTTCTCTAGTTTTTTCTTCTCTCCAGTCATGCTGCTTCCCAAACCCTCTCTTTCTGTCCCTCTCTTAAGAAACCTCAGCTTCCCTTATGAGCCTTTGCCCACCAGGAGGTAATGGCACAAACATAATGCAGCATTACACAGGTGTGACCGTAGACCCCCCCCCCAATTTCACCACATCATCCCTATCACCATCCCAAAACAACAATATGTTAAGTAGGGCCATCACTACTGAAATTGAAACAGCTATGGAAGCCAGACCTCCACACCATTTCCAAAGATTTGTCATTGTCCTCTTGGGATACAGGAAATGTCATGGCATCATTACTAAACTTGCAGCATGTTAATGAAGCCAGGACCCCGATATTGGCAATGTTATTTGTTTTTAAAACTTAGGCATCAGAATTATAGGTGTCTAGAAAACATGGAAGTTAAGAATGACCTGAAGTTGAGATAGAGGGTTACTTCATTCTTTTGCCTTAACTCCTGTGCTTATTGTTCCAAGACCCAAATGGGGAATCACAAGCTTGACCAGGTCAGGATGTAGCTGATGATCTGCTTTGAATCTTAAGTAGGATTTGACCAACAATATTATGATAATTTAACTCCCAGCACTATGGTTCCAAGATCTAGGTGGAGAATCATACCTGGACCAAGCCAGAGGGTGGCTATAATCCTATAATCATGTTTCATGATGGGAGGGGAAGCAAGGAAAAGGAAATAAAAGAGAAAGTTGCAAGCTGAGAGACTAGAAAGGAAAGAGGGGAGAGAAAACAAGACTGTATTTTGAGATAAGACTGCCTTTGAGAGGAGAGTTATCTGGCATCCAGCACACAGCATCAGTAACTGACAGTTTTGCTTCAGAAATAAAAGGAACTGGAAACTGTTGAATCTTTTGGGTCTCCCAGGGTTTGGGAGCTGGATGAAGCCTAGAAGAGGCATTCATTACAGAGTGCTGAGCTATACTTATGACCAGGAGAGGAGAAACAGAGAAAGAGAGAGAGAGAGAGAGAGAGAGAGAGAGAGAAACCCAAATTGAACCTAATGTTGGTTGCCTAATTCACTCCATACTGGCTGTAAAGAGCCAGGTGCAGGATGTGAGAAAGGATGAATGAGAGAGATTGACACAGTCTGGAGGCTGTGGGCTATCAGAAGTATGACTGATAGCAACTTTAAGGTAAATTACTAGGCCTTTTATAGGATCTAGGTAAGGGGGAAAAAGGTGGCCAAAAGAATGTGTTATAGGAAAAAAAGGTGGCCAAGAGAATGTGTTATAGTCTGAAAGTATTAACTAGTTTGAAAGTGTTAAAAATTATTGCTCAAAGCTTAAAAGCCAAGTATGCAAAAAAAATAACATTCTGAAACCATCAAAAGAAAAGTAGCAGACTCAGAGAGATAAGGCCAGAATCAAGTAACTCCCCCCAAAGCAGGTGGATAGTTATCTGGTCTCTGTCCCAAGGCTTTAACTATGTCAAAACATCTGCATGGGTAAAAAATAATTCCTTTAACCCACATGGGAGAAAGAGAATAAAAACCCTGTTTTCTTTGGGTCTGGGTTCTTCCTGCTAGGATACTGCCGCCGCATCAGTAGGTCCAGGTTGGACCCAGGTTGACCTAAAAATAAAAAGGTTTTTGCTCTTGCGTCTTCCGTGGTCTTGTGCTCTGTGTGAAGCTAGTCAGATTCTGAACCATAACAAATGTTTTATGACCAATTAACTAGGGAAGACTAATGGCTAGGGTACAATAAAATTGGGTAAAACATTAGTTCCCATGAGATACCAATGGGCAGGGGATTCACCCATAAATTTGTTGGTAACTTCCAAGGAATGCTTCTTAAGGTAAACATCAAAGAAATGGAGAAGCTGCTTTCTGCTCTCTAGAAGTCCATCATGCCAGTCCCGTCTTCAGTGTTC
Organism: Uropsilus gracilis; assembly: GCA_004024945.1. Classification (NCBI taxonomy): domain Eukaryota; kingdom Metazoa; phylum Chordata; class Mammalia; order Eulipotyphla; family Talpidae; genus Uropsilus; species Uropsilus gracilis. The sequence continues at coordinate 35,328 of PVHY01012326.1, read as the reverse complement.
TAAAGGCAGATAAGAGTGAAATGAAGTATTCATCATTTCACAGCACGAGTCCAGTCCAGTCTCAGCTGGCAACCTCTGACAACTGGCTACAGTGTGACTTAAGGCAAGAAGACAAGAACATGAACTGGCTGTTTCTGACTGAACTGCGCTAATACTTATGTAAAACCCATGCAGCTCCCTGAGGAGCAGAAGTGGGGTTCTTTTCTGTTTGGGACACTTGTGAGAGTGTGGACTATCAGACTCCTTTTTTTGTTTGCTTGTTTGCCTTTTCCTATTTGTGAATAAACTTCTGTGTTTACCCTTACCATGAAAGTTTGATCTCTGGCAACTGCTTGCTACAGATGGAAGAATTGTCATTGACTAAATTAAAAGGTGTCACCCCCTCACTCAGTAACAATACCATGTGTTTTTCTACTGGGTCTGATAGGGGCACTGTGGTGAAACTGGGGGGCCATGGCCCGTAAATGGTAACGCTGCATTAAGATAGCAGTCATTGTGCACTGGTGGGCAAAGATTCGAAGATGGGAAGGCAAGCTTTCTCAAGAGAGGGAAAGAGATGGGTTTTAAGAAGGAGTGAAACTGGAGAGAGACAAAGAGAGATGGAGAAGGGAGAGAGCAGAGGTACAGTAAATAGGTTGGAGGTCTCAGAGCTGTCTCTGCCATGTGTGGCAGGAGGGCAGGGAGGGAAGCTATGCTATGGGTTTCCATCCCCAGCCCAGGCTGGTGAGGATCCTGGGGAAGTAATTGAAAGTGGTAATTGAAAATTTACTCTAACTTTGAAACTGCAAAACTTGGGAATTGTCTGGAGAACTGAGGAGTACTAGCAGTGTTGATATTTTCATCATGAGACAGCTAAAGTGTTTGCTGCTGTTGTTTCAAGTGAGCCTTGGTGGTTCAGGGTGAAAAAACGCTGGCTGTGCTTTTTGGAAGAGAACCAATGATGCCATGTTGGTTTCTTTACTTGACTTGAAGTAATAGCTGTGCCTTTGGAGGAGGACTGATGATGCCATCTTAGTATCTTCATTTGACTTTACAGTGGGACAGTCACCATTTTGTGGACTCATGTGGCTAAGGACCCATGTGTAGATTTTGGGACTAGAGTCTAGACTATGTGGTAAGATTACAAAAGGGGTTCCTCCTCCCTGTAGTGACTATTGTGGATGCACATTGCTGAAGGACCCATATGCAGTTTTTTTTACTAGACACTGAATTCGGCAGTAAGATAATAACTAAAGGGGTACCTTGTACCCTCAGTGACTTTTGCCTATTTCATCCTTTTAGTGAACAAACCTTGTTTTTACCTCCTCTTAAGGTTAGTGTGGTCTTGTTACTGCTTGCACAGGTTGGGAGAATCTAAGGAGTAGTCTGGTTTAAAGGGCCAGATGCTCCTGTTTGTAAGTTTAGTTAAGTTCTCTGCTTTGCCTGTTTTGTTTCCCAATTTCATTTGGCAACCATGAAGAGATGATCTGCCAATGGTGAATAAGCCCAAGGATTCTTTTTTTCTTAGTGTTGGTCACCTTAAAGCACAAAAGTAGTTTACAAGACCTTTGGCAAAGTGCTTTAGTAAAAAGTAGCAATGGGTTCAAACACAATAAGTTTCATAATATTCCTATTGCTATGGATAGTATGGGCAAGTAGTGAAAAGCCCTCTATGAAATTTGGATTTATGTTTATAGGAAGTTTTTCAGTTATGTTAGTATGCATGCTTTTTGGTAACAAGAAAAGCAAAAATCCATGAAAACTTGACTTAAAACTACCAGACCAGACTCAGTATCTACTCCAAAAGCCAGATTTAGGGAGTTTAGAAGTCCAGGAAAAAGCAATAGACTACTCAGCATAGACTGAATGTTTATGACAGTTATGAACTGTCTGAATAAGCATTGGGGTGGGAACCCAAACCTATTGAATAAATGTTAATGGGATTAAATGGCTTGAATTTTTTTTACTTTTAGATAAATGTTAATGGGATGACTTTGTTCCAATTGTTAGATAACATTCTGTTCAAAACTGTTATACCTATATCAATGTAATTGCATGTACAGACTAGCCAAGACTCCATTTTATTTAAAACCTCTATTTTGAGGCCAGTGTCCTCTCCCTGCCCTCAGTGGAAAGTACCAACATGGTTGGCTGGTCCAACATCCTGTTTCTGCTTCCCCTTACTCCTGGTTGTTCCTGACAATAGCATTGTCCACTTGATAGATGATGGATGCTAGCATTATTCTGATAGATGATGGATGTCAGCATTATTGGAAACTCACAGTCATAGGAACATATCCCAGCATTATAGGAACATGAGGAATGTATCCAGTAGCTAAGGGAACATGTACTACACCTGCTTGCTTGCCTCACAATAAGAGGTAATGGTGGTTTTGCTCTATAAAAGGTTGTAACACAAACTGCTTGGTGTCTCTCTTACTGAGCTTGCTTGGGGACCCTGGTGCACTAGTAATAAACCTGCAGCGTTGAACTTCAATTGGAGTCTTTGTGCCTGGTTGAGTAGCCCATGAATCATAACACAGAGTTCTTTTTGTGCAATTTTGCTGCAAACAGGTAGATCATGGGCTGGTGAAACTACCTTTATGTTATATTAATATCATTCACCACTTCAGATTCTAAATGGAGAAATCTCTGGTGCCTTTCAGTCTAGGATGATCAGAGAATGACTTTTGAAGTTTTTCATATTCTAATGGGTCTTCCATTAATATTCATCATCCTCCTGGACATTCTAGGAAGTTTGACTGGTCACACCCATTCTTGCTGGCTCTGACTTCTCAGGGAGTCCAGGCATCTATCCTGCACAAAAACCTCCATGGTATCTGTTCTCACAGTCAAGGACTCTATAAGGTAGGATCCCAATTGCTAATTGGATCAGACCCTAGGGTGGGCATCCTGGGGTAGATTTAAGCTGGGGTGTTCACATGAGAAGGAACTTGCCCAGGTGAGAAGAGACTTGGACTTGTAACTGACAACTTGCAGAGGAGAAAGAAACTTGCATGAGAAGGTACTTACAAGGGAGAGCCTGAGAACACAATCACCTGGGAACTAGAGGAGCCTCAGAAAAAGTTTGTGAGACCTGTCCCAGACCCAAAGGAGAAGAGAAGACTTTGGTTCCTAGCCTCTGAAAAAGGAAAGGTGATCAGCAGGTACATCTAGCTGCTGCTCAACTACTGAGGAAGAGAAGCCAAGGTCTCTGCAAGACTGGGTCATCAGTCTTGTCTCTGATATTGCTTGACAGGAGCACCAAAGGCCTGGTGTCTCTATTGTTTGTTGGTGGTACACTTCCAGAGACCACTCCTGAGCACTGATGTTGTTCTTGGCACTCCACTTGACTGGCAAACACTGACTGGGTAAGGTATTTGGCCCCTGTGGTTATATTAGGCTTTTTATTTCCCTTGAGGAGTGAACCTCATAATTGTCAAATCCTAAGGTCTCATGCAACTGTGTACGGTGAGGGAAGTAGCCACAAACAGTGGCCTGTATGACACTGTCCTTTGATTCACTAGATAATTGTTTTTGTGCTTGCACTTATATTTGTGTTTAGTTTTGAGGTGCCCCTTAAATGAATCCCCATTCAATGTGTGCAGTGCTTGTTAGCACATGGCTTCAGTTAGTATCTGTGCTTAAAACACCAATCTCGATTTCCCTTAGCCAATAAAGGAAACACAGTTTGAGGAAAGAGAAAATGGATTCTAAAATGGCAACTAAGTGAGGAAGGGGCTGACTTGTGTCTGAAAGACCATGATCCTTCTCTTTGGAAGTAAGCAGGGGCATTTATAACAAGGGAATAAAAAAAATGGGCAAAAGTCTTCATGTCCTTGAGATGGAGAGATCCTGGAGATTCAGACTTGTACCAACTTGCTTAATTAACACTTGGTATTCATCAATCTTCAACATTCCTTTCTGGCAATGAAAGGAATGTGAGAGGATGAGGCTGTCAATCAAACAAAGGTTGTTAATTCTAAAGGGTAGGCATGCTTATCTAGTAGTGCTACATCCAGGCTGGGACCAGCTTGTTTTTTTAACCCTAGTGTTCCTCAGTTGGGCTTAATCATTTCACATTGCATCACAGGGAGAGGCAAAAGCTGTAGATGTCATTTTGTTCAGGATACATGTTCCAGACCTGGAGTTATGGGAAAATCTATCTTGAAATGCTTTGTATAGGACTTTAAAACTGATCAATAACTGTGGTAATATAACTGGTCATTTGGGGACTCAGTTATTCTTTGTTTTCTTTGCTTGTTAAATAAATCCCATTATTGTTCCCTGAACTTGAGTGGTTTTATAATTGTGCATGTGGGTGAACAACTCAGACAGTGACCAGTAAACTATAGGGTACTAATACTGACCAGTGCCCCACACTGTCCAGGGCACTGGACACATTCAGTGTTTTGTAGGAAATTCTGATTGTCATATTGCATCAGTTAGAATCAGTGGAGATCTTTGTCCCATTAATTTTTCTAGAAATGATTTCTGTAGATGTAAAGCCATTGAAATAAACAAAAATATTGTGGAGCAATATCAAAATTAGCAATTAACTTATCAGGTACTTAAAAGATTTTATACAAATTTCAGAGCATCACTGTTTGTATTTCTATATTTGCCAAAGATATGCATTTTTCCCAAGTGACAATGATTCTATTTCAGTTTCATTTTAGCAGGTAATTATCAAATAGGTCAAATTCATCTACATGAAAAGAGGGAAAAATGTTATGAAGTGTCTCAGGAACTCGGTTGACGCTCTGATAAACTTTCTCTGAACAATCAAATGAAAGACGACAAGAATTTTCCTTTATTTTAGGCTTCTGGGGAAATTTTCCATAAGTATTAGAAAACTATAATAACAAAAAGTTCACATTTTATGATCACTTTGGCTAAGTTCAGTAGTACATTGATAATAAAGCAATAAACTTTCACTTTTACCTTATAGTTGGAGTCCTTTTTTGTTACAAATAAATATTAAACTTGCCAAACTCCCTTTCTCCCCAACATTTAAGAGATGTTATGTACACATCAATAACACGGGGAGGGGGGGGAGAAAGCAATGCATAAACCTTTTAAACACATGTTTCAAAACAACCCATTAAATTACAACTTAGTTTTATTAACCAAAAATTGTCCCAGATCATGTTTCCCAGAAGTACCTAAACCAGTCTTCATTATATTTATCATTTCTAGGCATTATCCATAGCAATTTTACAACATCTAGATGAAACTGGGGAAGATTGACTTATCTGTCTGATGAGTTCTTAGAAACTGGGCTTTAGGAAGAATAGAATGAGTTACCATGGGCATTGGTAATGGATGGCAGGATTTAGGGTATTCTTGAAGCAATTGGGTATTTATTAAAAGGGAAAGAACATCTCTCACAAGGGAGGGGTTCTTGATTAATATAGCTGAGGTATGCATCTTCATACTGACTTATATTCCTTGTTCTTCATGAGGTTCTGGCTTTTGACTGTATCAGACCCTGCTGAGGTCTGTTACATAGAAGCTTTCCTTTTCTTGGGTATCAGCCAGTTATAGTTACAGTTCTGACAACCCAGAGCACCCCACATTCCCTGAATAAGCTACACAGGCTGCTCAGCACCTACTCTGAGAACTTCTTCTTGCTGAAAAGATGTTGACATAGAGGGGCCAAAGGCTCAGGACTAGGAGTGTCAAAACTGAACAATAGTGGGAGAGGAACATAAAACTGAAGGCCTCCCTCAGTGTTTGCTGAGAGAGAGCATAGTCCTGAGTGAGGAGAGGGTTCCCCATGGAGACACCATTCTTGTCCAGCTCTGTGAGGCAGAGGAAGGAAAAGGGGACAAGTGGATCAGGGGAAAGTAGATTCCCCTGAGCTGTCCCTGCAAATTGTGTCTGTGGGGAGCACATCTGAGAGGCACAAGATGGCAAGGAGAGGAGACTTCACCTCCTGCAGAGGCAGGAAGAGACAGGATGGAGTCTGCCAGGGAAGAACCTGGGTAAACATCCCACCCTTTTCTTCCCTACACTGGGCTCCTGTCAAGTCAACCCAGTGATAATCTACAGTAGGCCCCCTGACCCCCAACACCTCCTCCTCCTGGCACATCCACAGTGTCAGTACCCTAGTCACAGCAGGGCAAAGACAGTGAGAAAGGACCAGGAGGAAGAGTACAGAGAATACCACAGGGAATAAAGTGCTGGGGTTTGAGCTTAGAACCCCATCTGATCAATCCATAGAGAGTCCACATCAGATGCCTCTGTCACAGGTATCCTCTTCACACAACATGAGACACCACTAAGAAGGGGGACCAGTTCATTGAGGGGATCCAGGTGTGGGGGAGAGGTGGACAGTCCCCAGGCAACTCTGGAACAAGACACAGCAGATCCCCAATGTCTCAAGGACCAAAGTCATGGCCTAGATACTGTGGGGGATGCAGAAACATCTCCCCATCCCTGCTGCTGGCTGGGTCTTCAGGTACAGAGGGAGTTCTGTGACGGGGGGGGGACTAAAACAGATCTGGGGTGTGTGTTCTCTATAGGGTCATCAGAGGAACGCTCTCAGGGACACCCCCTTCCATTTCTGTCAACAGCTCTCCTGTCACAGGGACCCCTCTGTCCCTTCACTTCACAATCAAGAGGTAGAGGATTTTAAAGAACTTTTTCTAAGAAATGTGAAAGGAGAAAAATTGAATAAGAACCCAGGTGAGGTTTTTAGAGCCTGATTTGTGTCCACATTATTCTGAAAACCAGGGGCAGCTGCCTGGCTGACCAGCCCCCTAGCTGGGGAAACCAGTCTCAGGTCCCTTCACACTCTCCTGTTCCCAACTATCTTCCTGTGGGCCCCCAGGCTCCTCTCCAGGACCCTGGATTTTCAGTGCCAGTATCCCAATGTTTTACTGCCCTTCCCATCCGCTGCCCAGGGAGATTCAACCCAAACTGCCCCCCCACCCTCACTTGGTCTCCTTCCCCACCTGAACTGCTCTCACTGTCCACCAAGATATCATCTCCTATAGCAGAGAAGCAGCTTTACTCTCCCCTGTCAGTCAGCTCTGTTCCATTTCTCCTTGAGGTATTCACTCATCAGGGGTCACACAGGAGACCAAAACTGCTACCAGATTATTCTAATTTCTATCCACAGCTCCAGGTGGTCCCCTGAGCCCTTCACCATTACCCACTCTACCCCTCACTCTCTGAGGTGACTGGCATGACTAAAATGCAAGGGGACAGAGAGGCCCTAATGCTGAGCAGACTGTCTCCTCAATGGGATTTGCCCTCATCCTGGGTCTTCCTTCACTTCCCCCCTGCAGGGTGGGGCCCTCTTAACCTGGAGCTGCACTCAGCAGTGGACACACCTCTCCCCTGGAGCTGTTTGACCTCTAGCCTCCCAGGACCAACTGGTCAGAGGTAGGGATTCCAGTTATCCCCACATTTGTGTTTCATGTCTCTGGGGCACCTGAGAAGATGATGTCAGGTAGTACATGGATCATATTCCTGATCCACACAGGATAATCAACTAGCATAAAAGATTTTCTACCATAATCAATATAAAGATTTTATAAAATACTTTTAAGATATTAAGATATACTGTATAATTTTCATGATGTTATGAACATGATTCCCAGCCAAATGTACAATTAACATATTCAATCAGTGATGGAACTGGTAAAATTGCAACCTGATGCAAAGAGGATTTTGAAGAATAAGTACTTTATTGTCCAGCATGAAAGGCAATTTGAATAAATATGCTGAGATAAAGAATGAAAGTGATGAATGTCTATGGGAAAATATTTTCTTATCTTTTCTTCTGAGCAGAAAACATGGGACTTCACAGAAAATACATTCTTAATCAAGATTAGAACCCAAGTCAAAGATCATATGTTCCCTAGAAATGACATAAATTTATATCTAATTACAAATATCAATAATGCCCCACATAACACTGAAAATTCATGACAGGTAACATTTATCTATTTGTAGCTTTTTTTTTAAAGGGATGTTTGTCTTTATTTTTAATAGCAAATAATTTATTTAAATATAAGTTTCACATATCTGTAATTTGAAGAAATGTCAAAAAAAAAAAAAGCTAACAACCAAATTGAAGTACACAACTCCAGGTAGGGAGTGGGGACAGAGGGGGAATGATCAGGGAGGAGGGGGGTGAATCCCGGGAACTATTTGTAGCTTTTAATATTTTTTATTAACAATACAAAAAAAAAAACTTAAAAGATGACAGCTGAAGTAGAACCAAAAGCAGATACATTTGAAAAATGAAAAGATGACCCAATCATAAGATCCAGAAGAGAAGCAGCACTTCCAGGAGAGCAACATGTCCTCTGCTGTGACAGGCATGTCCCCATCAGGGCACATGATGGACACTCTCAGGTGCAGAAAGGACACACTCATGGGATACAGCTACAGAGTGGATCACAAGGGGCATGTGAGGTATGTGGGCCAGGAAGCAATGAATGCAATGTTGAGCTCTGACTGCTCAGCTCCACACACACAATCCATACACATTTGGGTGTACATACCTACAGCTGTACATTTCCAACAAGCAAAAGCTTCTTTTACAAGTGAAAAAATACTCTCCATCCCCCAAAATGAGACAACAGCCCCAAACTTTGTGTGCTATATTACAATCAGCATTCTATATTCTTTCTTTCTCGAAATCTGTCTATTCTGCTATTCAGAAACTGTTTTATAAATATAAGATCCAATAACTTTAACAAAGCATAAGGATAAGAGACAGGAAGGAAATGGATACTGAATACTAATTAACACACACTTCAAGAAGAGAAAATGTAAAAAAATATTACTAATTACAATCTCTTGTTTGTTTATTTATATTTTTTTAATTGGCCATACTCCATCCTGGCTATCTGCCTCCTTCCACATGCCCCTTTCTCCATCTCCTCCTCTCACCAGAACCACATCAAGTATCATCTGGGCGAGTGATCACACCTTCCTCCTTTCAGGGCTGGGGCTTCAGAATCCTGCTTCCTCTGTCAGTTGTGGTTCCCAAGATACTTTGCCACAGGATGTGGAAGGATGGTGTTAATACTAGGACTCCTGGCACTTGGGTCACAGCTCCTCAAGTCACCCAGAGTCTGAGAGTCTCTTCTTCATTCTCATCTGAATTTAGGAAATGGTTCTCTCCTTTCAATGGGTATTGACACAATAGGGGAACCTGGATGTTTCTCCTGAATTCTCTCAAGTTAACACACCAAATTTTTATTACAAATGGCAGAAAAATTATGGAATTTGGAAAAGTAGGTGTGTTTCTTCTGTTCCAGAATAGAAAGCAGATAAAGTAGAAGATGAGGCTCCTCTAGAAGTTCGTCATCACCCATTTCTCTAAAAATGTTGAATGAACAATTCTGCTCAGAAAATCTAGACCCATCAAAATAGATCTGGGAACCCCCCTTCAGAAACTGGGTTTCTCTGTTGAATTAAGTAAAGTTTAATTAATTTAGAATAGTTTAGAACACATCCCCTTTTATGTCTAAATAGTACGAAAATTCCATAAAATATTTTCTTCACCAAAACAAAAAAATGTTCATGGCAAAATCTACCCTATCCCAAATCAGTTCAAAGTTCATCAATCCCATCCTCGGTGGCCTCAGCACAGGCCTGATTTCACTGTCCTCACAGTCACAGCCCAGGAATCTGCATCTGGATCAGGAAGACAAGTCCCTGCATCTGGTACTCACTCAGAGGTGTGTCCACAGGAACCTACAGCTCCCGTAAGAGCTCCAGGCAAGTATGGGCAGGGAGGGACTTTAGGGGTACATGATCTCAGGGGTACAGGGGAGGAGAGGGTCTCCAGGCCCTGGGGGAGCCCCATCTACACCAGAGCTTGAGAGGAACCTCTCCCCTGAAGGACCCACAGGATCCCCCAGAGTAGGAGGATCCTTAATCAGCACAGAGGGCTTCTGAGGCCCAGTCTTCAGGGGACAGATTGTCATTGAAATGTCTCCTACATAACACACAAAAAATGGAAAGAGGGTCCCAGAGAAGGAAGCAGGAGGGAAGGAGTAAATGTGGGAGCCATCAGTCATGTTATAAAAAGAGATGTCCCCTTGATCATAGTCCAGGAAAATTCCCACCCTGTGGGGAAACTCTGTAAAGGGTAGAGGAGTTCGAGGGTCAGTATAGGCTGTAATTTCAGTTAATCTCCGCCCCACAAACCAGAACCCTTTTGAGTGTGATGGAACCTTTTTCCTTGTTTTCTCATCTTCCCTCCAGACCCCCAGACCCCACCAGCTTTTTTCTCCACTCGTGACCTCTACTTCCCAGTAATGGCGTTCTGATGTGATACCATTAAGACCTAAAACTGTCATATCACGAGGTAAGCCATAGTGTTGACAGGCCAGACTCTTCTTGTCATGAGAAAGAACAATTACGGGATGGGCAGAATCTGGATCTAGAGTGACAGACCCTGCAAAGAAAAGAACCCATTATGCAAAACCCCCTTACTCCATATCAAGAGTATATCCACCTCAACCCAGATACTCAGCTGTATGGGAAGAAGAACATGGTTCTTTAAATGAGAACCTTGTGATTCAGGCCACATTTCCTTCAGAAAAAAAAAGGATCAACAAGACTTACTGGGGGTCGGATACATCACAGGACCCCTGGGGACCAGCCTGAACCCAATGGACTAAGGAGCCCCTTTAGCACCATGACCAGTCAACCCCCCAGTGCAGCTGTGTGGTGTCACAGCTGCACCTCCCACTGTGGATGGAGCAGCATCTGTGTCCACACAGAGAACAGCAGGATAGACCAGAAGCTGGGCAGCCCCAGAGAGAACACAGAGTCACTCACAGGCCTGGAACTGCTCCTTCCGCCAATCTGCAAGACACACACACCACAGGATGGGTTAGATACTGTGCACAGCAGGGGCTACACTAAGTTTCCTGCACGAGAGTGAGGCAAACATTACAGGGGATATCCTTGGAAATATTTAGTTGAAAAAATACCTGTTAGATCACACACACACACACACACATACACCTGCAACCCTCCATGAAAGTTAAGAGATATTTAATACCCAAGAATTAAGAAGCTGGATAACAACAGTACTGAATGATCATTAATCTGGAAACTTGGTATTCTTGAAAAAGTATTACGGAGGACAATGACAAGGACACATGGACTTACAAAGAACTAATAGAATTGACTGCGCAGCTTATCTCTAAGTCCTTGGGAAAAAGAGGTACAACTTAGCACTTGACTATGTATGGTTTGTATGTACGATTTCCTGGAGCAGGAGAGTTAGCAGCAGTGGCTATTGGGAAAGCCTAGCAATATTGAGACTGATAGACAAAGCTTTTCACTATGATTTTAATAAACATATTAGTCAAACAAAAATGGAGACAAAGCTACAACTGCTCATGCTGAACAACAAGGTGACCATGAGCTGAGTGAAGGGAACTCACGACCCTGCAGCAGAGGAGCCCTACCCACTCAGAGGTCCTGGAGAGGGCTCTAGGAGGAGAGACATGCAGAGTAAGGAGACACAGACACACACTGCGAGGATCACACAGTAGTCACATCTCTGTATATTGTCATGGGTCATTGAAACAAAACAATTCCAGTAGAAAGAGAGGAACATAAAAATATTAGACTGATTCTTCTCTATTCTCCAGGAATAGAACAGAGAGATGGAAGCTTCCAAGAAAACCTCTCTGTGGAGTAGAACAATGACTCCAAAGATTTCCATGTCCTCATCCCATGAACCTGTAAAAAATGCATCCTGAACAGAGAAAGGAGAAATCTATGAGAGGCACAGACATTAGGACCTGAAAACAGGAAGATTGTTGGGGATTATCAGGAGGAACAATCACATGACTCTTAACAGCCATGACATGGGCACCTGTGCTCAGAGGCAGTCACACAGTGATAGCAGTTAGGAAAGAAAGAGGCTGCAAGGCAGGTATGAGCACAGAGAATGGGGGTCCCCAATCCCTGCAGGTGACTCAGATCCTGGACAAGAAGGGGGTCTGGAGAGAAGCCCAGAGTCAGACCTTAAGTTGAGCCTTGTGACCCGGGTCTCAAGTTCTGACCTCCATCCATCCTCTGATCCCTTGTACCCTTGTCCTTCCTGTAGGTGAGGACAGTGGGGGATCAGTGTGAGGAGAGGCTGCAACAGGTCCATAGCTGTGTAAATAAGGAATTGATGGTCTCTGGGAGATCCCAGAATTCCTGCTTCCTGCTTAGGAGTCAGGCCTTGCTAAGTTGTCCTTGATTATGGATCCTTCTGTATCCACAATTCCTTGCACCTTTTAAATGTAAAATTGTGGTCTTCCTATTACTTTCTGGTGTGAATGGAAGCTGCTCAGTCTGAGGGGACATATGTCAGCAGCAGCTGGACTCTAATGTCCCTTGTGTGCTGGGGTCCCAGACAGTGTGAGCAGGGTGCTGTCAAAGGTGGGCCTAGAGTAGGCACAGGAACCCTATGATACCAATGGAGAGATGAAGACCCCAGGAGTGTCACCCTGCTGGGGGGAGATAGAGGGAAAGGGAGGGGCCTGGAGAGCAGGGAGGAAGGAAAGGATGCGTATGGAAAGGAGGATAAGACAGTGGGATAGGAGGAAGGAAGCAGAAGGTTCATCCATTTGCTGACCAGACACAGAACACCAGACTCCTCACCCTGTTGTAGAGGAGGTATTCCTCATCAGTGCTAATAACCAGATGAGACAGGACCTGCCCCCTCATATGCCCACAGAGGTTCTTAGAACCACTGAGCCCAGAGGAACACCTGAAATGACTAAGGAGAACTCAGGCCCCTCTCCAACATCCCAAAACCTTGTCATTTCCCACCCCACAAGCTGCTTGGGAAAGAAGGAAAAGAAGAAGGCAGATCATTAAGGAAATAAAGTTTTTCATTTCTTCTTATCTACTTCTTTCTTCATTTGGTTTTCTTAGTTTTCTTCTTCATCTTTCTCTGAGAAACTACAACAACTCAAGTTTCCTCTTTTTCCAAACTTAATTGACTTTGCTATGATCCTAAGTCTTTCAGACAAACAAAGACTGCTTCTAAAATGTATGGCAATGATTTTGAGTAATCATTTATGATATTTTTATCTCTTTACAAATACAGAACCACATATACCCATTCACACACAAGAGTTTTCATATAATTTCAGATTATCACAGGATCCAAGCAAGGTGACTTAAACATCCCAGAATCTATGAATCCAGACTCAGAATACCTGCTCTAAAGCAGCTAATTCTTCAGCAACCAAAAAGGGCTTAAGTCCTGCTTGGACATGAATCAGACCATGATGAACAGAAAATCAGAAAGTAATAGGAAAACCACAGTTACATTTAAAGGGTGCAAGGAATTGTGGATCCAGAAGGATCCATAATCAAGGACAACTTAGCAAGGCCTGACTCTTAAGCAGGAAGCAGGATTTATGGGATCTCCCAGAGACCATCAATTCCTAATCCACACAGCTATGACCCTGTTGCAGCCTCTCCTCACATTGACCCCCCACTGTCTCACCTACAGGAAGGACTAGGGTACAAGGGCTCAGAGGATATCTTTAGCCCACATGACCTGCAGGGAGGACAGCAAAGAGGGAGGCAGGTCTGTGTTCAAAGAAGAGGTCCCTACAGTTTGCAGATGGAGGCTACAAAGTAAAGGGCAGACCAAGAAATCTAACCCCATCCTAGTGGGGGGGTCCCTGATAGATAAGGAAGTAGTGGGGAACAAAGACCCTCAGGGCTACTCACCTGCATACAGCTGGGCCTTCCTCCAGGCTGAAAGGGAACACACAGGTAAGATCTCAGCATAACTACCTGCTCAGGTGACTCTCCTGACCCTTGTCTATCTCTGTTCTGCAGGTGAGACTCTCTGGGGGGATGGAGGGGCGAGGCTTAGGGGTCATGACCTCCTGCCATATGCAGCCAGCAGGGGGTTGTGGCTAATGCCCTGCTCAGGTCAGGAACCTGTAGGACAGATTGAGACACCCCCCCTCCTCCATGCCTGCTGCTGCTGGGGGTTGTAAGCAAGTCACTGAGTGGTCTGGACCTAGGAACTTCAATCTTCTGTGTCACTGGCTACTTAGGGTTGCCGCACAAGGTCAAAACTTGTATATAGAAAGATATTTTTAGTATATATTAGTATATATATATTATATTCAGTATTTTTTGAAAAATAAATGAAAAAATAAAAATTAAAACTCCATGAAAACATCAGACCAGCTCCAGGGTAAGAGAAGGTAAGTATTCTCAGATGATGCATTTCTAGAGCTGAACCCTCACTTGAGACATAAAAAAACTCCCCTTTTCCCATAGGATCACCCCATCCTCTCCCATTATTACTGATTAACATTCCTAGGAATAGAGAGAATGGACTCTCTTTGGGTGAGGACTAGGAGAGAGGGAGATGAGGTCACATTGCTTAAGAGTCCATTTAATCATAGAATCAAGACCAGTTGGCTTCAATTTCCAGGTGCTGACCAAGAACAGATGTATTGAAGGTTAGAAAGCCAACATCATGATGGAAGGTCAGAGCTGGAGTGAAACCTAGGATGCAAGAGAGACTCTGGGCATCACCATCCCATCAAGTTTCAAACACTGGGGAAAGGAAGAAACAGACCCATATCTGGGAGAGCCAAAAAGAGGTCTTCCCTCCAACCAGTTCCCACTCCCACCTCAGGAAATGGCCCACATGTCTTTGCTCAGACAGACAATGGAAGGGATTCCTGGGCAAAGGGAGGACAGGAGACCCAGGATACCTGGAGCATTACTTACCAGTCAGGTAAGCTGCCTTCCTCTGGTCTGAAAGACAACACAGGAAACAAGTGAGCGAAGAACCAGATTGTATCCTATGAAGGTGACACAGAGAGTTCAGGAGGAAGGACAGAACTTACCAAGAATTTTCTGGAATTCATCTGAGTGGAAAACAAATAAGTAAACAAATAAGTAAATAAATAAGCATAAACTTCTATTCCTAAGAAGATACATATGCCTAGAAAATGCACAAAAATAAACCTTTTTGTGTCACAGACATTCCACTTGCAGACTCAACTGTTATTCCTGCCCTGCTGTCCTCCCTGGGTCTCCTCAGACACCTGATGTGGCCTCCTTGCTAAGTGGACCCTGGGTGCTGGCTTTGCAGTTATCTGTCCATTCCAGACCCCCTTCCTCAAGTCCCCCTACCTCCATCACAGCAGTAACCAGGCTGGCCCCAGTTCCGCCTTACCTCTGTCCTTCAGGACCTCCTCCTTGGTCTGTTTGTCCTCTTCCTTAGCCTGATACAGACTCCTCTGCTTCTGCAACTCCTGTGTGCATGTAGAATGTTCTCTCCATGTGTAGCAGGCAGCCCCGAGGAGTAGGAGCAGCAGCAAGGACAGGCTCACCAGGAAAGCTGGCTTCCAGGGAGAGGCCCGGGGGAAGAAGGGCTCTGTGGCCAGAGACACCCGGACAGAGGCCCCATCAGGACACAGTCAGGACAGCCCAGGACAGCACACCTAGGGGTGCCTGACTCTCCCTCTGACCCTGCAGGGAGTGGGGAGCAGTGCTGACCTGGGATGACCATGGTCATGGCCTTCTCCTGGCCCAGAATAGGGTTGAGGATGGAGCAGGTCACACTTCCCACAGAGCTGTCTCTCACCACCAGAGCCACCTTCATGCTGAACAACCCCTCATGATCCTGGTCCTGCACCTCAGACAAAGTCAGGAACTTCTCTCCATTGGGGTCTGTCCACTGCACCTGGGGCTTTGGGAACCAGCCCAAGGCTGTGCATACCACGCGCACCCCATCCTCCTCTGGCCCCATGATGTACACTTGGGGGGCAGAGCCCACACCTGTGGAGGGAAGATGAGAGTCAGGCGGGGCAGGACTCACCTGTGCACCCCTCCAGGGAAGGCTGTCCAGGTATATTTGGGGAAGTCTGGGGGGAGACTACCCCTGGGGGAGCGAGATAGTGACCCTGACACAGAGAAGGAAGGAGTATGAGAGGCTTGAAGAACCTGAGCTCCTCTCCCAGCCCTGCAGGTAGAGAGATGATGCCCACAAAAGAGGGAAAAAGAATGTCACAGCTCTTTCTCTAACACATAAACCATAAGGATAAATAGATGAAGGATAAAACTTCCCATCAGTCTAAGAGGAACAAGGCATGTATTATTCAAATATTCAAGGGCATAAGATAAAGTTGGCTATTCATTTTTGACAACAGTGAACTTTTCTAAATAGTAGTAAATATTTGAAATAAACAACTGGTAGAATTAATATTGTTTTGTGCATTAATCTTCCACAAAACTCATCTATAACCAAATTTATCTCACTCCCACTCAGCTGTTGTTCAGAATCCCACCAACAAAATGACTGTTCCCTGAGCTCTAACTTCACAAGTCACCATCTCATATAAAGGTTGTTCCCACCAATCATCTTTAATCTTTCTCTCTCTCCTCTGTCAACTACTTTTCCCTACTTTTTCCTCCTCTCCCCTCATCTTCCCTCTTATATCATATCCTATATATGTCTACTAGCAACTGTTAATCTCTACTCAATTTCCTCTCCCTTACATCTCCACCACTTCAGGTTACATTACCAGAATTTTCTCTATGCACTTTAAACTCAAAATTCTACATGTGAACTAATGATTTTGACTCGTCCATGATAAAGTGGTTATATTCTTAATTATGTATCCTTCATGTCACCTCACACTCTGCCACCTACATATTTTTCCCTCATGCTCTGATTCTGAGATAAGACATGTGACTTCATATGTCTAATAAGAGATTAGCTCCTGTGACTCAAGCAGAGATTTAAAATTACTGGCTGTAATTACCCTGTTGTTGTCTTCGGCCATCTCCATGAAAGAACATCTCAGTACAGATACTGGAGGATGACCTCAATGAACAGGGTCTAGTCACCAGCCTTTCACCTCAGCTAATAACCAGTGGAAAACCCTTCATGTAACAAGCCCAGCCCAGGTCCACATAGTAATCTGTTCTGTGTCCATGCAAGCCAGAGTACACCAAACACACACTCACCCTAGGACATTCACACTGGCTGTTCTCTCCTCTTAGAAATTGTACTACTATTTACATGATGCATGTAGCTTACTCTATTATGATATAAATAACAAAATAGTTAAAAGAGTAATTTCTAATAGAGTTTTTATTATGAGAAAATATTTCTTCTTTGGTTTCTTTTTCTTTTTGTTGCATCTAAATTAGAATGTGGATATTAGGAGTCTATTGTTACTATATATGTAAACAGACTTTTCACTGTATATGTAAATCATTTTACTGTATATGTAAATCAAATCAAGTTATATACCTTAGACTTACACAATGGTGTATATTATTTCTCATATAACTAAGGGGAAAAGAATTCCTAGATATCTACTTAGCTAAATTCCCATTTCTTTTGAATATTTTCTCAAATACAAAATGATGAATCTCTGCTCAAAGAGGACCAGCCTGAGCTTCTGTTAATCACTACAGCCTACTCTCTCTCTCAAGCCTATATTGATGACCCATTTCCCTGAACTATTTAATATCCTTACTTATCATTCTAAAGTAATTTATTCTTTATGATTGCTCTATCATCTCCCAACTGAAAATATAATCATAGAGCAAAGAACATCATTAGATTTACTGATGTATTCATGTAGATCAACCAAGGCAAGACATAGAGTTGGTGCTCAGTATATTTATATTCAATGAATAATTAATTAATAAGCCTTTTTTCCTCATGAATGAAATGAGAAATTAAGTTACATTGTCCTTAGATACATACCAGTTTCAAAACTCCAGGATGCTGAGCTATTTAAAAATGTCACCAACCTGCCACCTTTAGCTCCAAACTGGCTTGCTCATAGAAGACTCCATCTCTGAAGAAGCAGGTGTACAGCCCATTATCAGAAGCCTGGACCTTGTGGATGCGCACAGCAGCCTGTCCTTCGCTGAGTAACTCCTTCATGAGTGATGTCCGCCCTCTGTACTGAGGCATCTGTTCCTCCTTCCACTCCTGTTGGTCTTGATAGATGAGCACTGATTCCGAGAAATGTGATCGGAACCACCTCAACTCCATGTTCTCTGCACTCATGACTGGGTCCAGGTAGCAAGGCAGTGTGACATCCCTACCCAGCACTGCTATGATGGGGTCCGAGGGGCCAATCACCAAGAACTGCTCTATGAACACAAACATTGGTGACATAAAGCTTGAGAGCTATACACCCAGAGCACAGAACATATGCCATCAGTGGAGAGTACAGAAAGGTTGAAGGATGATGTTCAATGAGAAGATAGTTTACCTGAAGGATTGAACAGTGTCAATTCTGAATCTTAAAAAGATCTTCCAGTCAACTTGTGATTGAAATGAAATAATGTCAAAAATACTACCTCATTTGCTAGTGTGTTGACAGTAAGTCCTTCTATGAAAAACACCCATGGTCTTTACCTTCAGTATGCATCATAATCACCAGAATGGCTTGTAAACATAGAATGCAGGGGCATTACAAAACAGTGTATTGGTAAGTACTCAAGAATATGCATTTTAAAGGAGTTCTTGATGGTGCCAAATGAGATTTCTTGCTTTATTACTGAGAAGATCTTATAGGTTAACCAATGGAACTGTACACCCAGAGAATACTGTGTCCTGCAAGAAAACTGAAACAACTTTTGGACACCAGACACCATGCAGAGAGCACCAAAATTGACACAGAGGGAACCCTTCCTTCATTGAATAAGAGACACATCAAGGCTTTGGTCAGAGATGGGAGGCTATAATAAAAACTGCATCTCAGCCAAATGACCAGTCATCAGCCACCTTACCACTAGCCCTGGAGAGAGAGAGCTGAACAGTGTGTATGTAGGTACATAACCTTAATTGAGGGAAAATAAACACAGTGGAGCTGTGTGCTCTCAGCAAACCACATGGCAGTAAAAGTAACAAGAACACAGTGCTGGAGTATACTACCACTCTCCCATCCCTCAGGACAGGTGTTATTCTCCTGAACCACAGTGACAATATATATGTGACAGTCTCAGGTCTGGAATTAAGTGAGATGATTTATCGGTGGTGCCACAAAACTGAGCCAGTATGCCCTACACCATAATATCCATAATAGAGGTATGTTGACTGCAGGACCCACATGCACACTCTGTCTAAATATCTTAAAGATGAAATCTCCAGACCTGCATAAGCCTAGAAAGTTCAAACATTTAAAATCAGAGACTACTATAGAAATAGACTATTACAGAAATGGAAAACCAGAAATCATTCAAATCTTGAAGTTACTACTACAGATGCTTTTGAAAAACAAAAATAAACTATCTAAAGAGGCAAAATAGGCAATAAAAAAGACACCACTAAAAACTTGAGACCTCTAGGGAATAAGAATCACAAGAAGAGAACAACTCTCCAATATACAACTATAAAGACTGGAAGATCTTGTCTTGCAATCAGGTAGAGAATATAAAATAGCCATCATAAAGACAGTGAAAAATATGAAAGAAAACACAGAGGAGTTAATCCAAAAGGTAAAGCAAAATTCAGAGTGGCCAGGGACGGGAGGCAGTAGGGCAGTAGGTGACCCCCACGGATCACAATGATGTGAAATATATATATATATATACATATATATATACTATTAAAACATACACAAAATTCAGAATAATAAATAAATGAAATGAGAAATAAAATCAGTGAACAGGAAATAGAAATGGAAGCTTTAAATAATAAATAACAGATTTGTACAATGTAAAAAATTAACAGAAAAGTTACAAGTATTGTGGAAAACTATTGAAGCTGAATAGACCAAATGGGAAGTTGGAAACAGTTATCTCAAAGATGATAATAATGCATAGAGAAATCAAATGGAAGTAGATAGAGAAAACTCAAGAAATATTTCAAGAACTAAACAACTCTATGAGAAAAGGCAAAACAAGGACAGGGGAGAAAAGGGAGAAAGAAGGTCAAAGAAATAGAGGGAAACATTCCAACATGGGGAAAGAACTGATTATACAAGACATAAATCTAAAAGAACACCTTGTTATATGAATTTAATGAGACCTACATCAAGACCTATAGTAAGTAAATTACCAAGAGTCAAAAAAAAAGCAAAGATGGGGAGGAGGGAGAAGTAGGTAATCCATAAAGTTCTCCAACAAGGCATACATTATCTAAGAAAACCAAACAAGCAAAGAGAAAATGGGATGACATATATGAAATACTGTGTTGCAAAAATTGCCAACCAAAAATATTATATCATGCAAGAAATTCTTCAGATGAGGAAAAAAATAAAAACCTTGTTAGACAACAGAAGTTCATACAGTTTGCAAACACTAAACCTTCCTTACAAAAAATGTTGAAATGAATACTCTTTCTAAATTGTACTGAAGAAAATTTTTTTTAAAAATTAAGAGGAAATAAGTAGAGCCAGAAAACTAAAGACAAATTGGCAGCAGTAAACCATAATATATTATGAATTACACTATATGTAACAGAACTCACCAATACAAGAGGTAAAGAGTAGCTGCGTGGATCAGAAAACAAAACATAAATGTGTTCTCTCTCCAGAAAAATGATTGAAGCTTGGAAGATAAATATATCCTCAAAAAATGTTTGGAAAATAATACCAAAGGAAAATGGGCCCACAAAAAAGTCAGGGACAGTCATATCAGATAAAATACTTCCAGCAAAAAATGGTAACAAGAAAGAGGGGTGGACATCATATATACATTAAGGAACTGTGCACCAGGGAGACATAAAACTCATCAACATATATGCACCAAAGAAGCATGAAGAAGAAATTATTATCAAAACAGAAAATAGATGTTGGCAGCAACACATTAGTGGTAAAGGATTTCAGGACCCCACTTTCATCAATGGACACATTCACCAAATAGAAAATCAAAAAGTAAACAAAAGTTTTAAGTGAGAAATTAGCCCACATGGGCCTAGTAGACATTTAGAGGTCACTAATACCACAAAATGATGAGTGCACATTCTCCTCAGGTGCACATAGAACAGTCTCCAGAATAGACTACATGTTGGGTTACAGAGCAAGTGTCATAAATTAATGGAGACTAATAATACCAAGTATCTCCTCTAACCAATGTGACATCAAACAAGAAATCAACCATAAAGAGAAAACAGGAAAAAACTCCAATATATGGAGACTGTAGAACACACTAGTGTATGTCCATTGGGTTAATGAGAACATTAAAGAAGTCATGTAAAATACCACAAGAAAAAATGACAATAAGGATACAATCTAATAATACCAACTTTTTTTTTCAGACCATAAGTGTATCAAACTAGAAATCAACAATGAAAAGAAAAGAGAAGAACATCCACCACATGGATGAACAACATGCTACTAAATGAAGAATGGGTAATTGAAAAAACTAAAGAAGAAATTAAAATTTACTTCAAAACAAACGAAAAAGGTACAACATTCCAAAAATGTCTGGGATGCATCAAAAGCATATCTAAGAGGAAGATTCATAGCAATACAGGCCCATATCAAAAACCAAGAAAGTAACCAAAAAACAACCTAATCTATCAACTTGAAAAATTAGAAAAAGAGCAACAAAAAACCCAAAACCCAGAAGACAAGAAATAACAAAAATAAAAGAAGAAATAAATAACCTAGAAGCCAAAAAGACTATCCAGAAAATCAACAAAACCAAAGCTTGGCTTTGAAAAAATAAATAAAATTGATAAGCCCCTTGTAAAGCTCTCAAAGGAAAGAAGAGACAAAATTCAAATAAACAGAATCACAAATGAAAGAGGAGAAATTACAACAGACACAAAAGAAATCCAAAGAATAATAAGAGATTACTATGAACAACCATATGGAAATAAATACAACAACCTGGATGAGATGGACAGATTCTTAGAGATACAACTACCCAAAATTAAACAAGGAAGATATAGAGAACTTAAATAAACCAGTCACAAGCAATTAAATTGAAGCAGCCATCAAAACTCTACTAAAAACAAGAGCCAAGGACCTGATGACTTTACAAATGAATTTTATCAGACATTCAAAAATGAAATAATGCCTGCACTACTACAGCTTTTCCAAAGAAATGAGTAAGAAGGAAAACTGCCAAACACATTCTATGAAGTAAACATCAAACTCACACCAAAACCAAATAAGGACAACTCCAAGAAAGAAAACTATAGACCAATTTCCTCAATGAAAATGGACAAAAATTTTAAACAAAAATCCTGGCAAAACAAATCCAACAATGCATTAAAAGCATCATTCACCATGACCAAGTGGGATTTATCCCAGGAGCACAAGGGTGGTTCAACATCCAGAAATCAATTAACATAATACACCACATCAACAAAGAGAAAAATAAAAACCACATGATCATATCAATAAATGCAGATAAAGCATTCGACGAAGCCCAGCATCCATTCATGATAAAAAAAACCTTGAAAAATCAGGGATTAAAGGAACTTACCTCAACATAATAAAAGCCACCTATGACAAAACTACAGCAAACATCATCCTAAATAGGGAAAAACTAAAATCATTCCAGTTAAGATCTGGAACCAGGCAAGGAGGCCTACTCTCCCTACTTTAACATTGTATTGGAAGTTCTAGCTAAAGCAATAAGGTAAGAGAAAGACATAAAAGGGACGCAAATAGGTAAAGAGGAACTGAAGCTATCATTATATGCTAATGACATGATTCTCTATATAAATAACCCAAAAAAAGCCACAGAAAAATTGCTTGAAATGATAAACCAGTTCAGTAAGATAGCTGGATACAAAATCAACACATAGAAGTTGGTGGCTTTCCTATAGGCAAAAAATCAAATAGAAGAAGAAATCAGAAAAACATCCCATTTACCATTGCACCAAAAAAAAATTAAATACCTGGGAATAAACCAAACAAAAAATGTGAAAGAACTATACAAAGAAAATTTTAGAATGCTGCTAAAAGAGATAGAAGATATAAGGAAATGGAAGACATACCCTGTTCATGGATTGGAAGAATTAATATCATCAAAATGGCCATCCTACCAAAGGCAATCTACAGATTCAATGCAATCCCAATAAAAATCCCAATGACATTTTTTAAAGAGATAGAACAAAAATTACTGAAATTCATATGGGATAACCAAAGACTTCAAATATCAAAAGCCTCCTGATCAGAAAAAAATAGAATTGAGATATTATAACTCCAAACATCAAACTCTACTACAAAGCCATAATAATTAAAACAGCTTGGTACTGGTACAAAAACAGACAATCAGACCAATGAAACAGAATTGAGTGCCCCGAAATAAAACCACACATATATAGTCAAGTAATTTTTGACAAAGGAGTGAAAAACTTACACTGGAACAAAGATAGCCTCTTCAATAAATGGTGCTGGAAAAATTGGACTAAGACATGCCAAAAAAATGGACCAAGACAAATCCCTCACACCATTACAAAAATCAACTCAAAATGGATAAAAGACTTAGATACCCGAAACTATAGCGTACATAGAGGAAAACTTGGGCAAAACCCTCCATGAATTACAATTCAGAAATCCCTTTCTGAAAACATCTACAGATGGCAAAAAAAAAATGAAGGAAAAATTAAACAGATGGGACTACATCAAACTAAAAAGCTTCTGTACAGCAAAAGAGACAACAGAGAAAACAAAAAGAAGCCCAACTGAATGGGGAAAAAAATTTGCCCTCCACAAGAGTGATAGGGTTTAATAACGAAGATCCACAAGGAATTCTCACAGCTAAACAAAAGCAAAACAAGAAACCCAATCAAAAAATGGAGAAAACTGAAAAAACACTTCTCCAAAGAGGAAATACAAATGGCCAACAGGCACATGAAAAATTGTTCAACGTCACTACCAATTAGGGAAATGCAAACCAAAAACCACAATGAGATACCACCTTACACCAGTAAGAATGGCCCACATCCAAAAAACAGGCAATAACAAGTGCTGGCAAGGATGTGGAGAGAAAGGAACACTCTTACACTCTTGGTGGTACTGTAAACTGATCCAACCACTATGGAAAGCTGTGTGGAGGATCCTCAGACTAATGAAAATGGAACTAGCATTTGACCCAGCAATTGCTCTCTTGGGAATCTACCCAAAAGAGACCTCAATGTGGGTACAAAGGAACACCTGTACTCGGATGTTTACTGCAGCACTATTTATAATTGCAAGGACTGGAAGCAGCCTAAATGCCCCAAAACCGAGGACTGGATGAAAAAAATGTGGTATATATACACTATGGAATATTCTCATCAATTCAAAATGACAAATTTGATGATTTTATAACATGGATGTACTTAGAAGAAATTATATTAGCAGAAACAAGTCAAAAAGAAAAAGACAGAAACCAAATGGTTTCATTAATATATGGGATATAGGGAAAAATAAGCAAAAGCCATGAGGAAAAGTCAAAACAAGCCAAGCACCAAACTGAAGCACACAACTTCAGGCAGGGGGTAAAAGGGGGAAATGGTAGGGAGGCTGTGGGGGGTAAATCCCTGGAATTACAGTGATGTGAAATTTATATATATAAATCAATTTAAAAAATATTTTTAAAGAATACAATCTAGTTGTGGGACACAGGAAAATCAGCACTACGAGAAGAGTATATAGCAACATGGGCTGGTACCAAAGACCAAGAAAGAGCTCAAATGAAGAATATAATCTTATACCTAAAGAAAAAATGAAAACATAAAACAGTGGAGAAAGAAAATAATAAAAATTTAAGCACAAATAGGTAGAAATTAGAAATAATCCAAAATATCAATGAACACAAACTCTGGTTGATAGAAAAGTTACAAAATAGGAAATCAATTAATGAGCTCACAAAAATGAGCTCACAAAAAAAGAATAAGCAATTAGCAAAGAAGGAAAAAAGAATAAATTTTGCTAAGGATCAGGGAATAAAGAACCCTTGTGCACTATTGAAGAGAAAGCCACTTTGGAAAACAGCATAATGATTTCTCAAAAAAAAAAAGAGAGAATTATCATTTGATCCAGTAATTCCATATCTGAATATTCACCTGAAAAATATGAAAACACTTTTGCAAAAAAGAGGTGACCCATATTTCTACTGCAACATTATTTACAGCTGACAGTGTATGGAAACAAACCCACCGCTGGAGGATGAGGTCAATGTAATATATACACATAGTGAAACAGGACTCAGACAGTTTTTTAAAAGATGAAGTTTCACTATTTTCGAAAATATAGATAGACTTTGAACACTAAATTAAATGAAGAAAAATAGTCTATGATATTGTTCCTTTGTGGAATATGAAGAAAGAAAGAAAAACAAAAGCAAAAAACAAACACAATAAAAACAGTGTCATTAAAAAAAAAATTGCAGTTACCAGAGGGGAATAAAAGTGCAGGGAACAGCTGGGGGGAGGGGGGACGGGGATTGTGATAGGACTTTTGATAGTCTAGTCAGTTTGTGTGAAATACACTGTTGCCAGTGAAATACTGCACACCTAAAATCTATACAATGTTTAAATTCATGTTTCCTCAATTAAAGAAAAAAAGAAACTTTACATAGCCTACTTTCAAGTCAGACAGTAGGAAGTTTGGAAAGGACAGGATAGGACTGTGCTGTCGTCATGAGAACCTGCACCTTCAAAGAGTTATTTCTCATCTGTGCTGCCCCAGCTTGGCCTGAGTCCCATCCTCTCTCACACAGACACAAGGGAGACTAGTCTTTCCTCCCCACCCCCTAGTCTCGACCCTTTTCAACTACTTGACAAACCAGGTTCTGCTCTGCTCACAACCTGGCAGGGGGTCCCCAGTCACACAGTCACTTCTAGACCCACAGGGTGACCTTCCCAGTCCTCTGATGCCCACTCTTGTTTCTCTCCCCCCTGCCCTGCTCTGTCTGATACTCACCTCCTCTGTCCTTGCACAACCTGCACACAGCCAGCTCCCAACAGGCTGTTCCTTCCATGGGGTCCTCACTGCCAATATCCCCTCTCCCAAGGTTTTGCTCCCATCCCACCCTCTATACTGAACTGCTTGTTGGACTCAACTACCCCCACACCTCCTCCCTCACCAGCTACCCCACCTGCTCCCTGCCTGTCCCTCCTCTCAGCTCTTCCACCAGGAGGGAGTGGATGGTCTCTTTTGTTTATTATTCACTGTCTCCTGTAAGAAAGCAGCTGTCTGAAGATGGGGATCTGTTTGTACGTAGAATGGGGCACATAGTTGGTATCCTATAAAAATTGGTGGAATGAAATGAATTAATGACTGACAATTATTTCTAATGAAATAAAACAAAAGTAAAACGTGAAAGGAAAGTTATTTTCACACATTTGCCAGCTGATTTTTTAAATCACCATCTACCCCTCACCAAGCAATGATCAGGCTCCTCTCATATTACAGTTCAGTGACTGCTCTCAACTGTGTCATCACACTAGGAGTTTCCCAATCTCTCTAGAGCCAGGGCCCGCATACAACCATCACTCTTGAAGGAAGAGCTCCCAGAGCCCCTGGGGTGCCACCTACTTTAGGGAGACATCTGCAGACAGGGGAAGCACTCACCTGTAGACCCCCTGAGAGGCAACTGGAGAAGCAGCAGCAGAGAGGGCAGGTGATGGAGCACAGAGCTGAGGTGGAAGCAGGGCACCATCTTTAAGGGCTGGATAGAAAAACAGGGCCGGAGAAAGTTAGACAAGCAGGAAAAAGGTCTCCATTATGCCCAAAGATTTGGGGTCCTCCCACAGCCCCTGTTCTGCTCTCTATGCTGATTTAGTCCCTCTGAAGGTCAGTCCCTACCCAGCCCTGAGCTGCCAGAGACAAGGACCAGGTCCTGGCTAAACCCAGTAGGACCCAGGTCAGACCTCAATGAGGTCCCCACCCTCATCCTCTCTAACTCAGGGTAAGAGACCCATGGAGACAGAGCAGCAGATAAGGAAAATGAGTCCTGCCAGAAAAGACACCCCCAAACCACCTACTAGTTGAGGGATTGGGGGAGGTAGGCAATGGTCCTGGGAGGACACATTCTGGGGGCTGAGTATGAGGAACCTCTGGACTTGGCCCCTTTCTGTGTGACCAGCTCCATCAAGTCTCTAAATCTTACTGCCTCAGTTTCCTAATTTGCAACATGGAGAAAATAATATCATCTCCTTCCCAAGGTTGTAATGAGTATTACATGAAATTATTTTTGAAGACAAACTACTTGGAAGTAGAATAGAGCCTAAAGATTCCCTGGATGCTCTGCCCTCCCACTCCTCCCTCTTTCAACTCAGGGGAGAGGGCTGGGTGTTTACCCACCACATCTACAACCTGCAGGTGGTACTAGGGTCTGGGGACCCCTTAAATGGGACCCAGAAACAAAGGGCACTCTGCCCACATTTTATGCCTGGCTCCCATCACAGCAGCTGGGCCACCCATTCCCTGGATGCTCTGCCTTCTAACGCCTCCCTCTTTCAACTCAGGGGTGAGTGGTAGGGTGAAACCTGCTGCATCTCCAACCTGTGTGTGGCACCAGGGTCTGGGGACCCCTTAAATGGGACCCGGAAACAAAGGGCACTCTGCCCATGCTTTTGTCTGATTCCCATCTTGGAGCTAGGCCACCATTTCCCTGGATGCCCGACCTTTTTGTGCCTCCCTCCTCAGACTCAGGGGAGAGGGCTGGGTGGGCACTCACCACATCTCCAACCTACGGGCAGTGCCAGGGTATGGGGACCTCTTAAATTGGACCCGGAAACAAAGGGCTCTTTGCCCACATTTTTTGCCTGGCTCCCATTACGGGAGCTGGACCACCCATTTCCCTGGATGCCTGACGTTCCTGTGCCTCCCTCCTCAGACTCAGGAGAGAGGGCTGGGTGGGCACCCGCAGTGTCTCCAACCTGCAGATGGTGCCAGGGTCTGGGGACCCCTTATAGGGGACCTGGGAACAAAGGGCACCCTACCTGCATGTTTGCCATCTGCAACCTGGATTGACTGAGGCATGTTTCCCCCAGACCCTATCCCGGGGGGGTTGGAACGCATGCACAGGCAATCGGGGCACCACCTCTGGGCACTGATTCCTCCAGTGTGAGGGCTGAGCTGGGCCTTAAGCCCTGCCTGCCAGCAGACAGCCTCACTGGCTGTCTGACTGCCTGGGGTCCCAGGTCACTGGAGTTCCTTTGCCAAGTGGAGCTAAGGCAGCAATGACCCCTGGGTTGGCCCCTCAGGCCTGGAGAGCCTGGAAGGAGGGTCTGGGTGGGGTTTTAGTCTACCCACCAGTGGATGGTTGCATGGGGCAGCCATCTGCAGCCTGAAAAGGCCAAGGCATTTTCCTATTGGCCCCAGCTCAACGGAGCCTGGGGATGCATGCCCAGCCATCCAGGCCGGCCCCTTCACTGGAAGGAAGGCTGGGCAGGACCCAAAGTCCTGCCCACCAGCAGACAGCCTCAATGGCTATCTGCCCACCCAGGGTCCTGGAATTCCAGAGCCTCTTTCTCAGCAGGAAACAAGGGTAGCAAGGACTTCTGGATAAACCCTCATGCCTGGGAAGCCTGGGAGGGGAGCCTGGGTGGGGATTTAAACCCATCCACCAGCGGATGGTTGCACAGGGCAGCCATCTGCAGCTCGGATCAGCCGAGGCATGTTTCCCCAGGGGGGACAGGGGATCCATGCCCAGCAAGCCAGGACTGCCCCCATGCAGGGAGGGAGCGTGCGGGCGGGGCAGGGTTCAGAGTCCTGCCTGCCAGCAGACAGCCTCATTGGCCACCTGTCCCCTCTGGGTCCTGGATCGTTGAGCTCCTTTGCCAGTGCAGAGCAAGGGTGGCAATGACCCCTGGGTAAGCCCCTTGCACCTGGAGAGCTCAGGAGGGGGGCTGGGCGGGGTTTTAGCCCCATCCATCAGCAGATGGTTGCATGGGGCAGCCATCTGCAGCCTGGATTGGCCTGGGCATATTTCCCTCAGACCCTAGCTCAAGGAGGGCTGGGGACACAAGCCCAGCCATCTGCACCCCACCCCCAGCAGAGAGATATGGAAGTGTGGGTGGAGGGGGAAGAGAGGAAATGGCCCTTCCACTTCTCTCTCAGCTCAGTTAATCTTCAGGAGGAGGAAGAACACAAATAATGCAAACTCCATCATAGAATGGGTGAAGGACCAGGTAAAATCCAATCAACAAGCCTGAGTTGGACACAGGAGATAGACTATCAAGAGAACCAGTACATGAAAGACCAGAGAAACAACTATAGAAAAAAGTCGTCATAAAGTGCAACTATGCACTCACCACTTCTAAAAGAGCCAAGACCTCATTTTGGAGATGGCTTATGGGATAACAAGGCAACCCTCCCTACCCCATCCATAGGAGAGGCAAAGAAGGCCAAAGAATGGGGGCATTGGCCCCACAGCAAAGCTGCAAACTGAGGCAAAGGAGCTGACCTACAACGGCCATCACAGATGCCTGAATCCACAGAGAGACTTCTTCACCAACAATGACTGGGGTAAGACCCCCTAAACCTGATGCCAGAACAATAAGACAAAACAGCAGAACAACAGAGAAGGGAGTGGAGATGGCAGCAATCAGTGAAAAAACATGGGCAGACCACAAATAAGTATATACTGGCTACCCAACACAAGGTTAACACAGAAAACCTACCAGCATGGTCCACCTGGTCCCAAGAACACAGTCCCTCACCCAGTGAAAGGACACTGCCACAGGAAAGAAAGAGACTAATGGACTTAACACAGACTAGCAAACAACAAAGAGAGGAGTTAGAGTGAATGGAGTGTGCATCAGAGGGAGGGGCTGGTATCAAAAAAACCATTTACTGAAGTTGTGATTTAAGGAATAAAAATTAATTAATTTTTAAAAAAGAATGGAGTCTAAGGATAGTGTTAGAGATACATCATAAATGAAGTACAGCCTTCAATGAGGTGCTGACTCTTCTTGAACTACACCATTGCCAGTGCCATCTCCCGTCCTATTCCAGCCCTACCACATTCTCAACCCACTCCTTACAACCAGCTAATCCCCACTTTCTTTTTAACAGACAGATGACTTCAAAACTCACATACCTGCTTTGAAAGGGTAGGACTTCTAGACCATCTCTTGAAGCTTGAGAAGATTCAGGATTTCCAGCAGACCCCAAATCTTCCTGCAGAGTATGCACCTGTACTTAGCTGCTCAAGATCCAGGATAGATGATTGGGGACCTCATGACTGATAGAAGGTGCTTCCTAGAAGAGTAGAGAAACAAAACCTGGATCAGATTTGAGTGTATCCACAGAGATATTCCTAGCTCTGGTGTCCTTGCAAAATTCTCCGGAAACAAAAGAGTCACCTTCTTTCCTCCTTCTACCATTTGAAAGTGAAAGTTTGAAATACAAGGCCAGCAGACTCCACCTTGCCCTCTGGACAGTACACCCTGGTTATCAGGAGGATAACCTGAACTAGCAGGATAAGAAGAACAGAAGAGGGAGGTGCAGGCATCTGATACCCTTGCAGGCACAGGGAGGTATCTATTCAGCACCCCTGCTGAGCACCCACTGTTCTCCAGGCTGCTGGGCTTCCAGACTCAGAACTGGTGGTGAGTGGGGGGCAGAGTCAGGACAATAACCCTAAGCTCCACAGAGAACTGCCTGGGCCAGATGGTGACCACCCAAGGGACTCCATAGTAGCTGTTACCCCACATGGCAGAGCCTGTGAGGAGCCCCCAGGGAACTGTGTTTCTTCTTCTCACAGCAGCTGACCAGGAGCCCTCACCAGGGGGCCTGGACATCAGGAATCAACACCAGGCACCAGGAGTTGCCAGGTCCTGGTCTTGCCCATACTGCATGGAAGGTGCCCCATGCCTGGTTCAATGTTTTAATATAACCTGTGACCTAGTGCCCATGCAGGTCTGGTTTATGCAAGAAGTTTGCTCTGAGATAATAGAATCCTGGGGACATCCAGGACTTCTGGATATTTCTGAAGCCACCACACTTTGTCATCCTTAAATATTCATTTACTATCATCTTGACTTAGTCTCAATCTCAGAAAATGCAACTTAATTTGAAAATAGAAATTTCTTATTTCTTCTCCATGTTTCTTCCTTCTACTACCACGAATGTCTGTCCAGTGGATACACTTCTTAAGGGCCAAGAGTTTTAAAGGAAATTGTGAGGAAACACAGCAAAGAAAAACTAAATTTTCTTGAATGCCTACTAAAGCTGATATGGGGTGAGAAAACAGACAAAATGGGGTGTTTACCCAAACCTAGAAAGGGTAGAGGCTGGCCCTTTAAGGCCAGCCACACACCAGGTTCTTCCCAGCCGTGCTTGCAGTAGCCAAGCCCACAACTTGGCTTCCTTCCCTCCCTGTTGCCCCACGTGGCAGCGGCACTTATGAGGCTTCCAGCCTCTCTGCTCCTTCTTTCTGCACCTTCCTTTCCTGTTCTGTCTTCTCCTGTTCTGTGTCTTTCCCTGTCTTTATCTCTGTCCCTTCCCTTAATTCTCTTTTCTCCCAAGAAGGCTTAACTTCCCTTCCCCACCCATCAATGCTAACAATAGCTATTTTAATACATCAACACCAGTATGGGGCCACAACCCCCTAACAAAGCCAGGAACTGGACTGCTCAGTGTCTGTGACCCCTGACTCACATTTGAAAACAGAGATGAAGGAACCTGAGTGTTGCCTTTGATTGGTGACCTTTAATTCAGGACCTTCCTGGGGAATAGGCTGCAGCTACAGGAGAGGTCCCAGCCCCACCTACCTCTCAGCCCAGCCTCCAGCTCCACACACCTGGGGGGAAGGAGCAGGAAGGGACCTTGGACTCAGAACTTCCCCAGGATGACACACCCAGAAACCTCATCTACCCAGAATGCTGCCCTGGAATCCATATTATGACGGAAGGGGAGAAGGGACAAAGCTCAAGGCAGGTGTTCCTGCACAGCACTATGGACACTGGATACCCTGCAGAAAGGATAGGCACTCCCCTCACTGTCTTTCCCAGCTCCCCAGAACCTGTTCCTGCTGTTTTGTCAGTGATGTTTACCATTCACTCTTCTGTCTTTGCTCTAACCCTGATAGATTAATAATTTACCTTATTTAACGGACATAAAATACCTCTAATCTTTCCATTGTTTTAAGTGTTTTGAATAGTCTCAGGTTAGTATGTGAGAAAAGACAAAAAAAGTGGCAAATATAAAGTGAGTTAAAATTTTTAAATACAACTACTGATAGGAGGTTAAACCCATTTTCTATCTTACCACCTAGTTTCTGGGCAGAGGAAGGGGAGCTATAGGGAGAGGGGAATAGGAAAATAAGGAAACACACAGAGAGAGAACTGTAACGTGAGGTGAGGTCAGACCTTCCACTGAGCATCTCAGTAGCACACTTACTGAAATGAAACCTTGTCAGTCTGCAATCTGAGATTGGCCAGGACCAATGCTACGGATGAAGAAAACTTCATTCCACTCTTATCTCTCTTCAGAACACTGAAGACGAAATGGCATGATTGACCTCCGGTGGGCAGCAGTGTCTCTGTTCCTCCAATGTTTACCCTAAGAAATACTCCTTAAAGAGATACCAACAAATTTATGAGTAACCCCTTGCCCCCAATTATCTCACTGATACTAATATTTTACCCAATTTAATTGTGCATTAGCCACTTGTCTCCCTTGTTTAACTAGTCATAAACCATTTATTTTGCTTTATAAATATTAGTTGCCAGGGACAATAAAGTTGCTGAATGGTTCATGCTTCCATTCAGTCCCAGTCTTTATGACTGAGTCAATCTCTCTTCTTGTCCTTTCTTGTATCCTGTGGCCTGGCACTTTACAAAGCCTGTCCTGTACAGAGTTCATGGCACCTGGTGAGCAGGACCCAGGCATGAGGCTGTCTCCAGACATCAGGGCCTGGCCTCAGGTCTTAGCCTGTAGCTCACCTGTGGGGATAGACCGGGGGCAAGAAGGAACAGGTGAGGGGCCCTGGGACTGTCAGCATCAACCTCTTAGGGTGGGGAGGGGTTGCTCCCCCTCTGCTGCCCCAATTCCTCACCTCTGAGTGTCTCAGAACAGAGGACACAGGCCAGATCACAGCCCACCAACAATACTGCTGCTCAGCCTCTGTAGGACTAGTGAGAAAACAGTTTCTCAGGCTATTTTTGCTGGGTGTTCAGGTCACTTATCTGTGCGATCAAATTCAAAAGGGATCCAGGTTCGCCCCACAGGCAACAATCACACTGGCCTGGGTTTCATCAGGGATCTGGAGTGAAAGGGGACACAAACATGTTAGAATTTCTGTTAAGGTACTGTAATCTCGTCTCTTTCAACTGTTTGATAATTTTATAATCTGCATAACATTTGTATATAGTTGTTAGCTGAACAGCATGTTCATAAGTTATCACTGAGAAGAATGAGTGATGAAAAGGATCTACAGATCCAGCTCCACACCTCCTCCCCTGAGGTTTTCTCTGAAGCAGCAGGTCTCACAGAGGGAAACTGGGCCAACCTGCAGCACCTGCCTGGGGACACCAGAAAGGGGGTCACTTGGTGGTGGAGAAACTCAGGGGCCCAGAGAAAGCCCACCAGTTCTTTTCCCCATTTTTTGACTGGGCTTCTTGTTTGTTTGTTTGTTTGCTTGTTTGCTTATTTGTTTGTTTGTTTTGGTTTTTGCTAAGTCGTGTGAGTTTCTTGTGGATCTGTTGTCAAATCCTTATAACTTTTGGAGGGCAAAGATTTTTTTCCCATTTGGTTGTGTTTCTTTTTGTTTTGTTTATTGTCTCTTTTGCTGTATGGAAGCTTTTTCATTTGATGTAGTCCCAGCTGTTTATGTTTTGCTTCATTTTTTTATAACCATCTTTAAATGTGTCCTTAGAGGGATTTCTGAAGTGTAATTCATGGAGGGTTTTGCCCAAGTTTTCCTCTATGTATTTTTATGGTTTCGGGTCTTACTTCCAAATCTTTTATGCATTCTGAGTTGGTTTTGGTTTTTGTACATGGCATGTGGGAATAGTCGATCTTCATTATTTTGCATGTAGTGATGCGATTTTCCCAGCACCATTTTGGTTTGGATGTAGAGAGAAAGGAACTCACACTGCTGGTGAGAATGTAAACTGGTCCAGTCACTATGAAAAGCTGTGTGATGGCCCCTCAACCTAATGAAAATGGAACTACTGTTTGACCCAGCAATTGCTCTTCTGGGAATCTATCCAAAGGACACCAAAATACTTATTCAAAGGGACACCTGTACTCAGATGTTTGTTGCAATACTATTTATAACTTCAAGGACATGGAAACAACCCAAATGTCCCAAAACAGATGATAGGTTGAAAAAGATGTGGTGTATATACATAGTGGAATATTACTCTTTGATTAAAAATGACATATTTTATGCATTTGGGATATCAGGAGTGGACCTGGAAGGAATCATATTAACAGAAAGTTAGAAAGAAAAAGACACATACCAAATGGTTTTACTAATATATGGGATATAGAAAGAACAAACAAAAGGCCAAGAGGCAAAGTCAAAACAAGCTAACAAACTTAAGTACACAACTGGGTATGGGAAGATGGGTGAGAGCAGTCAGGGAGGGGAGGTTGTGAGAGAACACTAGGGAACACAAAGATGTGGAAAAATATATATATAGAGAGAGAGAATTACTTATAAAAAAGGGGGGAAGGTCACCAGGTTTGGTCTCTAAGTTCCCCCAAAATTTGCTGCCCCCTGGTGGCCAGTGCAAGGAGGCTACAGTGTGAGAGAAAGGTTTGCACAGACATGGAAGCTTGGAAATGGGAACAGGAACCAGATATTAAAGACAAAGTGTTGCAGGATCCCCTGAATTGCTCCTCTACAGCCTTTGAGGGAGGGGCTATGTCTGTGGAGAAGGTTATATATATATTATATAAGGTGGAGAAGGTTATATATATATATATTATATATATATTATATATATATTATATATATTATATATATTATATATATTAAGCATATATATATAAACCATATATATATTAACCTTATATATAAATAAGGTTATATATTATATATATATATAACCTTCCCTCCACCTTCCCTCCCTGACCACTCCCTCCCATCTCCATCTCTCCTAACCCCCACATACTCATTCCTTTTATGGAATTTTCATGTACATGTCTGTGGCCTAAATTGTCAACCAGAATAAACTTTATAATAAAAAAAAGAACTCTTTGTTTTCCTGGTTAATTTTAATTGTTAATAAAATGCTGTTGTTTAAATTTCATTGTGACTTTAGCCAGGCATGCCTGGAAACGACAGCCTATGGAGTCACGACCAGAACTAGGGAACATGGTTCAACACCCGCAGGGGCAACATAGTGAGACTTAATCCCAAAAAATTATCTGGGCATGGTGGTGTGTGCTTGTAATTCCAGCTAACTGGGAAGCTGAAGCTGGAGATCGCTTGAGTCTGTAGTACCAC
>PVHY01012325.1:0-44911 GCA_004024945.1 Uropsilus gracilis | reverse complement strand
TGATGTAAAAAAATGGAAAGACATTCCCTGTACGTGGATCGGAAAAATCAACATCATCAAAATGGCTATACTACCAAAGGCCATCTATAGATTCAATGCAATTCCAATAAAGATCCCAATGATATATTTTAAAGAGATAGAACAAAAATTATTGAAATTCATATGGAACAACAAAAGACCCCGAATAGCCAAAACCCTAATCTCTCTTCTTGATAAGAAATTCATTTCAGCTCAAATACCTTGAATTTGTTTTCAAAGGACTAGAAAAGAATGAGTATGGATGTCTGTGCATTGAGTTACAGATTAGGATAATTGATTCTTGATGTTTATGTTTTCAATAAATTTTGTGTCAGCTCTGTGCCAGGCATTGAGAAGGAAAGACTACAATACATATTTTCACCTTAAAGACTCAAAGTCAAGGGTAAGAATGACAGTGGAGCAAATATCCTTCTCCTTGACTCCCAATTCCAATAGCAGGTACAGCTTCAGTACTGGCCAGATAAGCAAGCTTAACAATTCTTTCTCAAAGTGCTTCGAGACAATCTCTATTAAGTAAAACCAGCACACAACAAAAAAGCAATTGCCACTCCTATTTTAGAGAATGCATATAATGAGTCATTTGTAATATGCTGTGACACACTTGAAAAGTTGTGGATAGTTGTGTCTATACTACTGTGGATTATTTTAGGTTTTTAAAGAAGAGGATCAGTTCTAATTCTGGAGAATGAGAGAAAACAGGCATTTACTGCTTCACACAGTTTCTTAATCTTAAGGGATAGAAGGAGTATGGTAAAGGATGAGACTAGTGATTTAGAATGGAGGATTTACAAGTCATTCTAAGGAATATAATTGATTCTGTAATAATCATTTCCTCTAAGGGAACTTCATATGCAGGATTTGATCCATCAACTTCAGATTCCTACTAATCCTAACATTTACAAATAAAGAAAGCATATAAAACAATGAGTGCCTGCATATTTTTTTCATGATTTCCATCAGAATGAATTCTTACTATTTGACAAGGACTATTCTGAAGATTGTTTTAGAAACAACTCTTGGTTTCAAAAAAAAAAATGTTTTTGACACCCCTGTACAACATTAATTGATGCCTTCATAATTTGCCCTCTTTTAAATCATCATCTTACTCCTAAAGCAACTCTTCTGTCAATTAAATACTTCAAGTCTGAAAATGGAAGGTCATTAAATATTGATCAAATTCAATGAACTTTCTTCATGAAGTGCTCATCCATACTGAATTTGCTTAAGTAAAGTTTATAGAAATCTTTTACTTTTGGTTGATTTCTGGCTACCTGACAATGTTTCTCAACAGCCTAATCACGGTGAAAATATTGTGAAGCTGATGATTTCTGATATATTCTCACTAGGAATGGATGTTCTAGATTGTTCCCAGAAAGCCTCATTACATGGAATTTCTGGTGTGTATAATATACTATTGATTAGACCATGGTCTTTGAGTTCTGTGATGGTAATTCTACGCAGCTTATGTCAAGACTTATTTGGTCAAACTCTAGTTGAACTTCTATGATGCTATGCTATCTCATGATACTAAAGCTCCGTGTATGTATGTGTCTGTGATTGAATTTTATTTTATATTTTTAGAAAATATGTTTATGGGGAGGAATTACCACTGAAAATTGCTGCTGGTGTGTAGAAAACATTTCCTCTACTATCTTTCTGACCTATATTTAGAAACAATAACTCATCAGTTTAGTGATTCTTCTGTGAAACCTTGAGTCAAAATTTATGATTCTTACTCTTTGTATTAATTTCATTCAATTAGAAGGCATTTATAATTTCGCAACCAATATTTAGCTTTACCATAGCAAGGCATTGGTTTTCAGTAACTTTTGCTAGATTGAACTATATTTTGAACAATACTCTCCCACTTGTGTCCCCACTTACCTAGGTGGTCGGAATAAGTTTTTTTTTTTTTTTAGAACTTTATATACATAATTCATAATTGTCATGGCTTTTGCTATAAATGGGCACCACTTTTTTCCCTTCCATTTTAGCATTCTAGTACAATGATCTTTGTTAGCCTTGCTGCATTGATTCACTTCTGCAAAAGGGGGGTATTAATCTCTTTTGAGCACATGACCAGTTAACTTTCCACATAAATATTGTAAAGTTTATCACAAGACTTAAGGGTAGGAAGAGAAATGGCATGTTTGAATTCTTTTTTAAATTTTGTTTTTATTATTTGCAGTGGCATTGGTTTTCAATGTTATATATGGTTTAGGGGGATAGATTTATACCTCCTTAGATTTATGTTACCATACATACCACTGAAGTACCCTAGTTCATCACCATAGATCATAGTAACCCCTATTTCCTTTGTTCTTACCCTACCTCTCCCCTCTAGTAGCCTCAATGTTGCAGTCATTTTTAGGGTTTGATTTTATTTAGTTTTGTCAGTTTTTTTGTGATTGTTTGCCCTCTTTACTCCACATATAAGTGAATTATTTGTTACTTTTTCCCTTCTATCTTCATTCACTCAGCATAATCACCTATCCCAAATCACACATCTTTTTAAATAGCCTATTAGTATTCCATTGTGTATATGTACTACACCTTCTTGACCCACTCCTCAGTTCACGGGCATTAAAGTTTTTTCCATAACTTGGAAATGTTAATAATGCTGCAATTAACATCGGATTTGTGCTTTGGGATTCTTTGCGTAACTACTAATGATTAAAATTGCTAGGCCTATCTCTTTCTAATGTTTTTAGGAGCATCCACATATTTTTCTATAGGAATTGAACCAGTTCACGTTTCCACCGATTAAGGGTTATATTTTTTCTATATCCTCACCAGCATTATAAGCCTTTTTTTTTGATATGCCTTTCTCAGATATGCCTTTCTCACATTGGTTTTGATTTGTATTTTTCTGATAAGTGATGTTAAACAATGCTACATATATCTGTTGGTCAACTCTTTGGAGAAGTGTCTATATAGCTTGTTCTATTTCTAATTGGATTTTTCTTTTATTTTCATTGAGTTATATTATTTTTTTGCAGATATCCATTCCTTTTTAGATGCATGATAAGAAGATATTTTCTCCCATCTGGTGGAATGACTGTTCATTTTAATGTTACTTTGTTTTAATGTGAAGTTTAGTTTCTTAGAGTTCACTCTTTTTTTTTTTGTTTTGTTTTGTTTTTATTCTCCTTGCTATTGGAGTCCAGTCCCCAAAGACATCACTGAAGTCAGTGTTGTGTATTATTTTGGTTATGTGTTCTTCTAAGTATTTTATGGTTTCTGGTCATAATCCTAACCTTTAATACATTTTTAGTTAATTTTTGTGTATGATGTAAGGAAATTATTTGTGTATATGAATGTCCACTTTTCTCAACTTTGTTAGACTTTCCTTTCTTCATTGTATACTCTTGAATACTTTGTGATAGGTTAACTATGCATATAGATGTGGGCTGCCTCTAAGCTCTCAGTTCTATTGCATTGGTCTTTGTATTTGTTTTTATTCCTATACTATATGGTGTTGATTACTATAGCTTTGTAGTATAGTTTGAAGTCTAGTCACACAATACCTCCATTTCCTCTTTTCTTTTCAAGATTACTTTGACTACTCAGGGTTTTTGTTGCTTCCACATTAATTTAAGTAAGGTGTGCTCTTTTTCTTTGAAGAACTATATGGCAGCTTGATAGAGATTGCATTGAATGCATTTATTATGTGTAAGAAGGACACTGAATATGTTAATTTTTACAATCTCTAAGTATGGAAAATTCTTATATTTCCTTCTTATATTTTCTTGTATCTGCTATTTCTTTTGGAAATATCTAACAGGTTTTGATGAATGGGGTCTTTCCCCTCATTTGCTAGGTATATTTTGATACATTTAAATTTTTATTAATATCTTCTACTTATTACTTGCACACGGTGGAAACTCAATGAACTTTGGGTCCAGTTGTTGAGACAAGAGACATACAGTGATATGTTAAAGGTTAAAGCAATATAAGACATCTTCTATTAGGTCCTTCTCTAAATTACAGACTCTAAATATGGACACATTTTTTATTCTTTTAGTTTTATCATCTTCAAAATTGGGAGACTAGGCTTGCAATTTTGTACTAAGTGATAGACTGTTTCTCTAATTTTTCAATTTTGATACTTTGTTTATCAAATGATTAGAGACAAATGTGATTTTAAATTCAAAGAAATAACTATGTTTTGACTTGCCAAAGCATTGATCAGACCTAGATACTTTTAGTAAAAGAGAAGTTGATATGAGTTAATGGAATTTTATGTCAAATGTCTTCTGAGTTTTGTGCTTTGATCTGTCTCACTATTCTATTACTCTTATGTGGAACTCATGAGTACAATACATATCTGATGCAGCATTCTTTTGCACTGAGTTTGCTTCCAGGTAATCTCAGCTCTAATGAGACCCTTACAAACTTATTTTGTCATGGGAAGGTGAGTTATATAGGCATTACTGCATGAGGTTGCAAAAGTTATGGAGGAAATACAGGGTTAGAATTTTTACCTTTTGTGAAGAGTAAAAAAAAACTACTATTTCTTGTAAATTTTGTTACAGACGTCTGAAATAGAGTATAATGAGATTACTTATATATGGACTATCAGAACAATAATGGATAAATATGAATTTACTATTTTTTGTAGCCTGTACCATATTAAAGTTTAAGCATTTTTATTTTCTAAATTTATAAAATTGTTTCCTTAAAAGGATTGTTTGATAAATTGAACTGTATAATTATCTCCCTGATTATTTTCATATTCA
Source organism: Uropsilus gracilis (assembly GCA_004024945.1). Lineage (NCBI taxonomy): Eukaryota > Metazoa > Chordata > Mammalia > Eulipotyphla > Talpidae > Uropsilus > Uropsilus gracilis. The sequence continues at coordinate 40,133 of PVHY01012325.1, read as the reverse complement.
TCTATAACCTGTTTCTCTGGAGAATACTATTAGCTATTGTTTCCTTCTGTTGCTTTATTATGACAAACTCAGAGTCGTATGACTCTTAATGGCAGAAGACTATAAGGACTAGTTCTTAGTAGATTATGCTATTTTCTTTAGGTGCATATTTTCTTTATTTGCAGCTTTCTTGTTTAAACTGACCTTAGAATTCTAGTATATGCTTTCGTTGAGCAAAAAGATGTCTATTTTATATAATATTTGGCTAATGTTTGGGATGAGTTTTATTTTTATTTATATTATTTTGCAATTGTTCTTTTCCTCAGAAACAACAAGAAGATTGCTTCCATCCCTTAAATTCTATGATATTATTGCACTTTATATACAAGACAATGTTCCTACATGTTAAAGAGAATGGAGATCTTACATGGTCATTTAATTTTACATAGCTAATTCATTTTAAGATGTCAAAACACTTTTATTTCTGCATGGAAGGTTGCCTACTTTGGTCTCATAAAATTATACCTGTTCCTTTAACTATGGAATTGTTAATATCATGTCAAATAGAATCCAGTGATTACTCATAAATAAAATGAACTTTGGGCAAAATAATTGAGAATTTTTGAAGCATCTCAAAGATTTCACTTTAACAAAGGCAACTTTTATAGTATCCATTTTAAAATGGTCTATGAAATATGGATCACATAATACTAGATGAACAAATAATTTTTTCTTTTTTTTATTTACTGCATTTTGTAGCTTTGAATAATTTCTAATAGTAAAAACAAACTATATTCTTTTAGAATCTTGAAACATAAAGTAAGACTAATCATGTATAATTCTATTAAAAAAAGCATCATCCTTTAATGTTTAAGCACAAACCATTTTTTAAATCAATAGCATATATTGTTTTAAAACTGCTACATAAAATGTTATGCCTTAGTGTATAAAAATTTTATAGACTACTTAAAAAGCTTCTAATTATATGTATAACATAATTTGTTGAATTGATTACTTTATTTAAGATGTTTCAGCTAGTTCTAATCATAATGATAAATAATTTTGAAGTGAATGATTATTTTATTTTTTACCAAGCACTTACTAAAGTCTACACTATTCTTTATTCCAATAATTTAATACTGTAATATTCCCAATAGTAAATGACACAATTAACTTCAATGTGAAAGGAGATGATGGACACTTAGGAATTTCTAAAATTTGTTCAATATAAGTTAAGTGTGAATTTAACCTCTTAGCTGTCTGATTATGAAGTCATGTCCAATCCTATAGACTATATGCAGAAATGATTTTCCTCTTACGATGCATCCCTATAAGTGCTATATGCAGAGTTTAAAGGGTTTTGTATATATTAATGTTATCTTTTAGAAAGACAATATTAGTAGCTCCAACAAGCTGTCTTAAAAGGTTCTAATGTGGACTGTTTTTACCAAAGTATTCTCCTAAAATAGGTAGATATTTGAAAATAATTGTATCAACATGATAAGCTTGACAATATTGATAATATGGTAATAATGATAATAATAAAGTGTTACATTAAGTGACAACTATAATTTATATGTTGTTCAAATTGTTCTATGATGATTTTTAGTCATCTTACCTTTCTGAGCACTTAGAACAATTTGAAAAGCAGGAATCTGCATCTTTGATTTACAGCTAAAATTTACTGAAGTTATGGGACCGTTTACATAATATAGTGAAAAAACAATAAATTAGAAATTGGAACATCTTTGGGGAGCTGGGCCAAATATGTCCTGGAGGCTCTGCCCTCCCCCACAGTCCCCACCAGACTGGGGGGACTGCTGGGTGCATGGGCCAATGTGGGGGAGTAGAGTTGGGGGTAGAGATTATCACCCCCTCTGGTTTTCTCTAAATCCAGTCAATCCTCACCAGGAACAACTAAATCACTGATTCAAAGGCAGGTACACGTGAAGATGGAGGTGAGGAGAAAGAAGTAAAACCGAGAACAAACAAACATTTCACCTCCATGGAACACTGAGCTGCGAGACTAGCTATAGAGACAAATAGTCTCGGAATACAACCACCGAGGTTTTCACAGATGGGAACAGAATTAGTTCAGAGATGCCTTCAGTGTAAGCTAGGTGCCCTCCTATTTCATGCAAAGAGGAAGGCCACAGCAGCCCCACAATGAGCCAGACAAACCATCTGCCAGTGCTAATCCTGGTCAAGAAATTTTTTACAAGAGCATTGACTGGTAGAAATGCTCCCAATGTCAGCAACCAGAACTACAAAGCAAACAAAAAATAAATCGTGACAGAAATGACCAGTCAGGAGGAGGCACTGAAGGATTCCAAACATGTGTAAACTGGCTGCCTGCAATAAAGATACACCTGGAAAACTAAGCACAAGCCATTGTGTCCCAGGAAAACACAACTACACCTAGCAAAAGAATATTGCTCCAGTAAAGAAAAGGAAGAATCCAATGGACTAAAAATTGAACAAAAACTGGCAGTGAAAGAAGAGACGGAGTGACCAGAAGGGAATCAAGGGGAAAGGGAAGGGGAGGGGGGGAAATGACACTAAAAAGGCAAGAGAAAAAGAAATGCAAGCAAATAATGTATTTAAAAAAAATAGAATGTCAACTCTATATAAGCTATCTAAAAGGACATATCTTGAATTCATATGGATTTTGTTTATTGCTATAATCAAGAGCAATGCAGTAATTATCAGAGTATCATGTATAGTAGCTATACATCCTTTACTCTGCATCCTTCTCTTTACTTTTTTGAGACTATGGAATAGGTACTTTATCATTATTTCTCCTCACTTCCATGGTGTCGCATTTATTTCTTTCCTGCATTCATTTCATTTCCTGAACACACACACACACACACACACACACACACACACACACGTGTGTGTGTGTGTGTGTGTGTGTGTGTGGTGTATATATGCTTCTACCCTGTGTCTTAAAATATCTTTGGTCAAGGGTAGGGTAACATAGTTTATCATAAAATTGTAATATTTGCACAGTTAAAAGGGACTGCTGTTAATAGCTATGATGTAGTAATAAGTACCACTTGGAGTTATGCAAGAAAATTCAAATATATTTTCATCTGCCATAAAATTCCCCTTCAAGTGCTTTCTATGTCCTGGAGAAACCTCCAACTGTCCTCAATGCTCATGATATCCTAAAATACCTTTCTTCAAAGTCCCCAAGTAAAGGTCAAAATATATCATGTCCAAAAAAAAAAAAAAAAAAAACACAGATAATAAAAGCAAATCTTGGGAAACTATTAAAAAAATGTAGTTCTCAGATAAAAATACCCTTAAAGAAAGATAAAGAGTCCTCTACATAACTTTCTTGAAGCACTAAACTACTTTTGCAAAGAATGAAAGGAAGACAAGTATGTCCTTATATTTAAGGCACCTTTCTAAAGTTGGAAGACTTCCCATGTCCTTCTTTATGCTGCAATTTAATATTGATGTGAAAAATTGAAAGTATATCAGTAAAAAGGAACGGGTAGATGGTGGGGACAGAGTGAGCACTGTTTGAACTTCCTTATGGTTCCATGCAGAAAAAGAAAGATGTGCTGATTACTGGATGTCAAGAGTCAAACACCAAAAGTGAAGTCAGATCCTTTCAAAGTCACCAAAAATAAATAAATAAAAAACCCAGGAAATTGAATTACTCCTCAGTGGGTTAGCCTTTAGGTCTGGCTGCCATCTGTTTAGGGTGCCATTCCCAATGACCTCTGCACTAATGGAACCACAGGAGTTTCAGAATGGAGGCCCTCTGTGTTCTCCTATTTCTTATTCCTGTGTGCAGACTTTCCAATTCAAAATTTTATATAAAAATTTTTAAGTGGTCCTTATAATTCTAACAAATTTAAATGTTGATTTATTGGCACAAATTCAAGGGAATAGCATGTACTCCTGTGTTCAATACAGTGCTTTTTACAATAGCCAAGTTATGGAAGCTTTGTAGGTCCCAAGACAAGTAAGTCGATTATGATGTGATATATGGACACAATGGATTACTGTTCAACTACACAAGGAAATAATATCTTGCCTTTTCTATAGGAATAATCTTTATTCTCAATCTAAACTAGGAACGTTTTATTATAATTGTCTTACATTTTGCAGATTGCTAACATTTGTCACATTTACTTGAAAAATAGCTTTCAGTTCACAAAATGAAACATGCATATAATAGTAATAGTAATTGTCCTGATGTTTTATGATAACCTTTTTATGATTACTTTCTTGTGTGGCTTGGTATTGGCAAATTCTTTTTTTTCTTTGCTTAAAAATGAAGCTTTTTACCCTTCACTTTGTTTTTTAGTATTAATCTTGCAAGCTAGAGGATTTTAGGCTGGGCATCTTTTTCTTTAAGTATTTAAAATAGCTCTTGCCATTCCCTACTTTCTGAGTGTTTCTGCTAAAAATTTCGCTCAGTATAATTGCTTCCTTTCTAACAAGTTATCTTTTCTTTTTCTTAATGTTTTTAGTATAGACTTTTCAACAGTGTTATGAGAATGTATACTTCCTATATGCAGGATATATATCTCCTGGCTGTGTTCCTCTTGACATGTGTTGTCTGGTATTAATTTGTTTGAAAATATTTAGGCCTCTTGGATCAAGATATCCGGCTTGTTTCTCAGACTGAGATGATTCTCAGATTTATTTCTTTATATATTGACAAAATGTTTTGCATTTTACATATATATTTACTTTATATATAAATAGATATATATATTTATATATATATATCTATTTATATATATATATATTTACTTTGTTATAGACCCCAAAGATCTCCTACCACATCACCTGTGAACCATCATCCTGATCTTTTGTGTTCATGTCTCCCCTGATTTTGTCCTTCCTCCCAATCCCTCCATTGATGTTTGTATTTCTTTATATATTTTCTATGCCTTTGTCTTTCTCTTCTCACCCTCATAATATGGGTGTCATTCCCCTCTAGGTTATCCCAAAGGATTCTTAGAATGTTTTTCTCCCTTATTTTCTTTATTGTTCCATTTGAATATTCACGAACATTGTGCTCATTACTTGTGCTTATCTGCTCTTGTGTCCTCTATTATATTTAATTCAGTTATATTAATTTTCAGGTCAGTTACTTCTAATCATCACTATGTCATATTTTCTGTCTTTCTTCTGTTTTATGTCATTTTTTTTTTAAGTTCAGTGGACATTTTTTTCAGGTATGTCAGGCAGTTTTGCTGCTTTGAGATATGGTTTTCTGTGGTCTATTCTTCTCTCTTTGCTTCTTAAGACTTGTAGTAAGGATAGATTTTCAGATTGTTGTCTTTGGACCTGTTGAGTAATGAAGGAATAAGATAGGGAATAATAGGTAGAGAGTTATCAGCGCAGCAGAACACTGATAGATTACTCCATGGAGCATCAGGGATTCAAATTTCCTACTGAGTTGTGGGCTCCAGTGTTGTGAGATGGAGATTTACAGTGTATTCCTCCTCTAGTCTGACTCTTTGGTCTAAGTGTTTCCTATAGTCTTGTGGTATCTACATCCTGCCTTTATTCCTCAAGGACCTCATAACTTCTTGGCCGTGCTGGAGCACTGAACGCAGCTCTGGGCATAGACTGTAGCTGAGAAATAGGTCACAATCTTGGAATTGTTCTCATCCCAGTACAGGATTTATTTTGGGCATATTTGTGCCTCTTAACATGTACTGACAATCTTCTTAAAATGTTCATTTGTTCCTTCAAATCCCAGGTGGGTATCAGGTGACTATGCTAACCTTAAATTTTAAATATTAGTCCTTCCTGATGAGGAGACACAGATGATCTGACCTAGTTCTTCCCACCATGTGGGTTCCAGTTGTTCTATAAGTGGGAACCTCAGGCTTAAGTCAGTAGTCATCACTCTACACCCCTGCTCCCATAGCTTTAAAATAGTGTACCTTCTGTCCTTGACACTAATTTTGTGCACCACCTAATTCGGAGCAGTGCCCTGTTTCCAAAGTGCCAGTGGTGGTGTGTGCCTCGAGTTAGCAACTGGGAACTTTACACAGTAGCATCCCCTCCCTCTCATGGGTTGTGCTAACTTGGTATCACTATAAATACAGTTTAATAAGCTTTTGTCCTACCCCTCTCTGCCAGACAATTGTTCCTGGTGTGAACTGCAGTAATTCATTTATCTTTCAGAGGCTGTTGATTGTTCAGCTGCAATACAACTGTATTTGAAGGCTAGCCCTGTGTCTCCTCTCTGCTACCATTTGCCAGACTTCTGGTTGTGAATATCTTTAATCTTATTGAAATTAAACATCCTCACTTAGCAAGATGAGTTAACAGTTCTTGCTTTGTGAATCTTGTGAAAATATCTGTCTTCCTCCCTGTTTCAGCTCTGAAAGTCTGGAGAATAGGATGAGGTGTTCATGAATACAGTGACGAATTGAAAATGTAAAGGTAACTGGATGTATGCTATTATTTGTTCATTTCAGTCTATTTTCAAATTTGTCCTCAGTTTCTGAAATCTTTACTTTTCCTCCCTAGACAATTTCAAGAAAATTTATTACTTTGATGTCAGAATTAGCACTCTCTCTTATAGAGAAAATAGCTTTGTCAAGGGTTTATTCCTTATAACGTAGTCAAAGACTTCTTTGGAAGCAGTTGCTCTATATAGAAGCTCAACAAACTTATTGGGCTCAATTTTAGATTTGTTTTAAAAGATCTGGAAAGATCTATTATTAAACCTGGGGCATCTTGCTTAATCTTATCATTTCTAAGATTAGGAATCAGTTTATTTTGCTCATTATCCATACTCTTAAAAGTCACAATCCTTTAAGGTATCTGTTTATGTTCTGCAGATTTAGCAATATCCTCCCAATTCATATGTCCAGGCATAACATGAAGTGATCTTCTTGGGTATTAGGCAGTGGTTTTTAACTCTAGGCATGTTTTTATAAATTTTTATGATACATCTTAAATTTAGAAAACTAGAACTTGAATGCTAAAGATTCATAGAACTTGTTGACAGACACACACCTAAGCTCATGAAGAGTGTATCAGACATAGTGGAGAAAAATGAATCTCCTTTAAGAGAAAATCACTTTATTATTGAGTTGCCACTACTCTGTAAGTCTTTCAGTCTCAGGAGTTAGTGAGTTTGCCTTGTTTGCCAACTTTGTGGATTCTGAAGTTTAGGGTTCTCAAATGTTATTGCAATCAGAAAAAAAAACATAGAATTTAAATTGCTAATCTAGGGGAAATGTTTGTCATAAAACAATGAAGAAAGCACATATTTAAGAATAAATATTCAGGTCACAAGAAAGGGGCAGTTCCCACTAGGGTCAGTGGAGGAGAGTTCAAATAGGGCCATAGGGATGTTCGAATGGGGTCAAACAGGGGAGTGGTCTAACTGAGTTTAGGTATTTGTTTGAAACTGTTGGGTTGGTTGACAGGAATTTTCAAGCAGAAAACTGCATATGGAATCTTTTGTATCACTCAGCAGATAATCTTTCCATTTATTTCCTAATCATAAGTATGGAACAAAAAGAATGCTACTCTTCTTTCCAGTTATTGTAATTATCAATTCACATTTGTGAATGTTGCTTCCTAGTCCTGAGAGGGAGCTAGGTCAAGGTGATGAGTGAAGCTGATATATATTTTTTTTTTTTTACCAAAACGTCTCAACATGAGAGCTACAGACAAAGATAGAAAGTTTGGTTCACAGCAAGTCCTACAAGATTATGTTAGGGACCCTCACAGCTCCCTTTGATTGTGATAACATTATCTCCAAAGTTTGTATCAAATTGTTCCATAAGGCAAATTTCCAGATGCTCTTTGTTCTTGAATGTCTGCAATCTTGAATGTTTGCAAAGAGAGGTAGTGCTGATGCAGAATAAAGAAAATACATGTAGGTGAGAAGCAGTAAGATGGTTATTGGGTAGATTACAGATTTCCAAGAGGTGAAATATGTATTTCTTCTAAGTATATTTTTCCAGTATATCATTTTTCTAATTTTTTTTAGATCCTAAAATTTAGATCCTAAATTTTTTCTGACTGCAGTATCCTTTCAGGGTCCTAAAATTCAGAATCCACAAAGTTAGTAAGTCAAATGAGTCTAATAATCATTAGTTCCTGGGATTGAAAGATTCATAGAGAACTGACAATTTGCTCAATAATAAAGTGATTTTCTCTTAAAGAAAATTCAACTTTATTATGTTCAATACTCTTTAATTTATTTCCAAGATTTATTTCCAAGAAATGTGTGTCAGGGAATTAATAATTAGTACCTTAGGACAGTCATTTTACTAAACACAGATATCATCTTGTATATTCTTCATTTAAAAGCAGGAAACAGGTTCTATTATCCCCATCTTATGGGTAAGGAAAGATGTTTAGAGAGGTTAATATCTCAAGTACATTTTTTCAAGAGCAGGGATTTAAATGTTCATTCCAGAACCCTCTGCTCTTAGCCACTTTGCTTTATTCTTTAAAGGAATGTCTATCAAAGCAGGGGTGGGGTTTCCTTGGGAGGATGGGTGACTGCCTGAATTTTCTAAGTATGTAGACTGAGAGTCTAAAAATCAAGTTCTATTTGACATCTTAATAGCTTTAAAATAATGGTATTTTAGATACATGATTTTATGTGCCACTAAGGGGTCTATCTAATCATCACAATTTTGTATATACAAAGTAAAGCAAGCCTATTTCTATAGATCACTGGATATTCTATTTTATTTGGAATGGCTGCTCAGATAATGTACATTTTATAAGTGGTAGGGAAAGAATTTGAACCAAGATATTTAACTTTTCGAGTTTTCCCATTTATCAATTTGCTAGAAGGTTTGATCAGTCATGTTCACTGTAACCTTTGAACCCCCTTATTTTTTTTTTTTATTTAGTGAACACTTATTTGTTCCTTAGATTCCAGGAATTCTTATTTGGAACTGCTAGGCTATATTAACTGTCTTGGGCAAGTTCTGGAATATGAGAGAGCCTTTTTAAAATTAGATTTAAGCTAGATTGCAGGAGGAAAGGGCAAGTAAAAGTTATTAAATAGAGAAATTACTTAAACAGTTGGAAGTCTCAAATTTCTTAAAGAAAAAAACAAGCAATATTTTTCATATGGCTTGTTGATCAATTTATCAGAATTGTTAATATGAAATTTAAAGTGGCCAACTTCTCTTGAATTCATGATAACAAAGGAAAAATACTGAGCACAGACACAGGGTTTGTCTCATTAGTAAATGAGATCACAAAATCATATTCAAAGCATATCAGAAACAATAGAGAAAAAAATGTGTGTGCAGTAATTCCAAAGATTGAGATTCAAAAAAAGTAGGTAGCCATTAAATTATATTCACAAATAAATCCAAGGAAAAAGGAAAGAATAGATGATTTAAATAAATCAGTTTTGCAGCTTAACACCAGGAACTCCAGTGGGAAAAACTGCTCAGAGTGCAGGGACCCAGAAGGGCCCAGGTGCACAGGACTAACTTCTGTTGCTGAGGTAACACACGTGTGGACTAGGGAGGGTCCCACATTGGACTGAGTTTACCAAAGACTGAGTTTAATGCTGTGAACTCCAGCAGGAAAAGCTACTTACAGCCTCACTGGTGCATAGGAGGGAACCAAGGACACTGACTGTCCTTGGTTCCCAATTCTCTCAAGACACCCAAACCAAAAAGGTTTATACAACAAACCCTATACACAACACTAAATAAAGCCACACACTAAGGGACACCAAAAAACATTTAAAACCCATCAATCTAAAAGAGGAGAAAGAACAAAAAAAGAATATGGACAATACAATAGAAACCACACATGCATGCACCACATCCACTGACTGAAAAGGAACTTGTCCCCCAAAATAGCCAATGGAAACAAGATATATCCACTACAGCAGCAAAAGCTCAAAGGCAAAAAACAACAACAACAAAACAAACAAAAAACCCCCACAACTTGGTCAGCTTCACCATGCCATCTAATTCTAAAACAGCAGTGAATCAATACATAGAACAAGCCCAAAGGAAAACACAGGCAGGAGGAAGATTACAAATACTCACAAAAGTCCTAAGAAGAATAACTCACCACCAAAGGATAAACAATCTGCAGAAATCAGCATGGAGGACATGGAAGAAATGCTACCTATGTCAGACAAAGGATTCAGAACCTATTTGTTAAAAGCATTAAAAGAGGCAAGGGAATATGGGGCAAAAAAGGAAAGCACGAGGACAGAAACTTTCAATGAGTTAAGAGAATAAGTAGAAAAATATTTTTAAAAATGCAGCAAAAATGAGCAATATCATTTACAAATAGACAAATGAGATTAAAACTCTAAATAAGAAGCTGAACAAGATACAGTTTCTAAGAGGAGTGATAGAAGAGCTCAAAAATGCAGGGGAAAGCAAGGAAAGCAGATTAGAAGAAATAGAAGAATGAATTAGCACACTAGAGGACACAGAATAGAGAGGATAAAGAAAGAAAAAGAGAGAGAAAAAGTAAGAAGACAGAAGAAAACATTCGAGATCTGTCAGATACCCTAAAGAAAAAAAAAATTAAGAGAAATTGGAATCCCAGAAGGAGAAGAGAAAGGCATAATATCTGAAAGGATTTTCAATGAAATAATGGAGAAGAATTTACCAAATCTGAAGAAAGAAATGAAAATAGACATACAGGAAGCAAAAAGGACACCAAACTACTTTAATGAAAGAAAAAACACAGTACGATACATCATAGTAAAACTTCCAGGAGTCAACAATAATGAAAAAATTATGAGAATAACAAGAGAGAGGAAATAGAGAACCTACAAAGGAAAACTCATTAGGCTGATTTTAGATTTCTCAGAAGAGACACTCCAAGCAAGGAGAGAATGGGGCCACATCTTCAAAACACCCCAAGACAAAAAGTGCCAGCCAAAACTGTCCCAGCAAAACTGTCCTTTCTTTATGAAGGAAAAATTAGAACATTCTCAGACAAACAAAGCCCTTATACATTAGCTACCACCAAACCCCCACTCCAAGAACTTCTGCAAGAGGCCCTAAGACTGAAACCCACAGAAGAATAAAAAGAATGAATAATTAAACAAGAAGAAGATGAAGAAACTAAAACAGAACCCCAAATGACCACCAGGAACCCAATGTTAGAACATCAAACATCAATAATTTCTCTAAATGTCAATGGGCTAAACTCATCAGTCAAAAGACAGAGAGTTTCAGACTGGATTAAAAGACAGAACCCAACATTCTGCTGCCTCCATGAAACATATCTGATCCTAAAAGATAAGCACAGATTGAAGATAAAAGAATGGAAAACAATTTTGCAAGCAAATGGACCCCCCCAAAAGGCCATTCTTATAGAAGACAAAGTAGATTTTAAAATAAAAAGAGTGACAAAGGATAAAGAAGGTCACTACCTAATATTTCAAGGGTCAACCCACCAAAATGACATCCAATTATCAACATATACTCACCAAATGAAGGTGCAGCAAGATTCATAAAACAGCTACTAAGAGAACTGAAAACAAATATTGATGTAGTAGAGACTTCAACACCCCACTCTCAACAATAAAACCACACATATCTAGTCAAATAATCTTTGACAAAGGAGGGAAATACTTACATTGGAACAAAGATAGCCTCTTCAATAAATGGTGGTGGGAAAATTGGAATAAGAGATGCAAAAATTGTACCAAGACAACTCCCTCATACCATGTATAAAAATCAATTCAAAATGGATAAAAGACAGATGTCAGACTTGAAACCATAACATACATAGAGGAAAACTTGGGCAAAACCCTCCAGGAAGTACAATTCAAAAATCCTATCTGGAAACATCTGCAGAAGGCAAAAAATTGAAGGGAAACATTAACAGATGGGACTACATCAAACTAAAAAGCTCTGTACAGCAAAAGAGACAACAGAAAAAACTAAAAGAAGCCCATCTGAATGGGGAAAAAGTTTTGCCCTCCACAAGATTGATAAGGGTTTAATAACAAAGATCCACAAGGAACTCACACAACTAAACAAATGCAAAACAAGAAGCCCAATCAAAAAATGGGGAGAAGAACTAAAAAGATACTTCTCCAAAGAGGAAATACAAATGGCCAACAGTCACATGAAAAATTGCTCAATGTCACTAGCAATCAGGGAAATGCAAATCAAAACCACAATGAGATACCACCTTAACCAGTAAGAATGGCTCACATCCATAGAACAGGAAACAACAGTGCTGGCAAGGATGTGGAGAGAAGGGGGACACTCTTACACTGCTGATGGGAATGTAAACTGGTCCAACCTCTATGGAAAGCTGTATGGAGGGCCCTCAATTTAATGAAAATGCAACTACCATATGACCCAGCAATTGCTCTCTTGGGACTCTACCCTAAGGAGACCTCAATGCTTGTACTAAGGGACACCTGTGCTCCAATGTTTATTGCAGCACTATTTGTAATTTCAAGGACATGGAAGCAACCTAAATGTCCCAAAACAGACTGGATGAAAAAGATATGGTAGATATACACAATGGAATATTATTCATCAATTAAAATGACAAATTGGACAATTTTATGATAACATGGATGGACTTAGAAGAAATCATATTAGCAGAAACAAGTCAAAAAGAAAAAGACAAAGCAAATTGTTTCACTACTATATGGGACATGGGAAAGATAAACAAAAGCCATGAAGAAAAGTCAAAACAAGCCAACATCCAAATTAAAGTACACAACTCGGGGGATGGGGGTGGGGGACAGTGTGGGAATGGTCAGAGTGAGCCCCAGAGATCAAAAAGATGTGAAATTTATATATAAATAAATTATTTAATATTAAAAATATCAGCTTTGCAATTTTCTTTATAAAATAATGCTGAAGTAAAATTTTAGAATGTTGTAGGGTTGTGTTACAGTTAGAAACTCATAGGATAAATAGATTATAAATCTGGGAATCTAATTCCTTTATAAAATTAAAACTCAAAATGCATCTTTTCTAACTCTAAAAGCTGAAAAGTGAATATTAGTAAAACATTAAGTTGGAGTTTGCATTTGGGTATGTACATCTAAGTTTTGAGCTCTTAGGAAAACAAATGATTGCATATATTCCATACATATGGAAATTCATGAATATTGAATGCACAGTGTGTTTTTGGCACATTCTAAATTGAATGGGTTTAAAGATTATTAAACCATGATTTCTGTAGGAGTTATTTTGGGTTTACATTTGTGGCATACAAATAAATTTCAGAATAAAATATGAAAATATAAAAAATAATTAGTTTGAAAGTAGAGGCCAAACCATGCTTCATTCATTTATGTAATCATAATCATATAATGAGTGTCCATATTTATCAGGCATTGTTTTAGGCACTAGAAATATCATGAAAAATAAGAGATGAGGTCTTGGATCTTGTGGGGCTTACATGATATATGAAAATGGGTAGTAAACACAGAAATCAAAATGGATCAGATAAGAAGAGTTGTTATGAACATAGAGTGTTCATAACACTCTATGTGATTGTATCTTAGGCAGTTACTTTAGAGCTCATGCTAATATGAGGCTTTTAGAGGAAGTATCAGCAGAGCTGAACTAGCTAATACTGGAAGCAGAGTTTAAGGCTGAGAGGATGGCCAGTTAAATGGACTAATTTGAAAATTAGCTACATTTTCAAGGACCACTGCAGCTGAGGTGTAGTGAGCAAAAGGGAAGGACATGAGCAGGAATATTCTTAATAGGAATTATATCACTAAGACCAGGAGAGTCTGAATTTAATTCTAAGTGCTTGTGTAAAACCATTGGAGTAATTGAATCTGGAAAAGGCTATGTTCTAATTTATGGTCTAGGAAGATCAATCTGACTGCTCTATGGAGAATGGACTTGATGGCATGGTGCAGAGTGGAAGCAATTATTATAAGCATTAAGTCAGGGAGCAATAAAAAATCCATGTCTAAACAAGGTAGATACCGGCTTCATTACCTTTATTCTAAGGACTCAGGGAGAAGGGTAAAGAGTTAGAAGCTCAAATGTTAATAAAGTTTCACTTGCTGCCACATTAAAAATACTGGGTAAGTAGATATGGAGAAAACTAAGAACTTGCACTTAACCTCAACGAATTTACAAGACAGCAGGAGACAAGTGTTATTTGGACAAACCTCTATTCCAGATGGAGATAGGCAGAGATAGAATTTCTCCTTAGAAGGACAACCAACAGTATGACTGGTTACTTAAATGCTAGAGGAAAGAGCATTCGTAGGAAAGAGGGTGGCATGACAGTGGAGCTTGGCCTTCAGGTGGAGCTTGGATCCTTAAAGTGTCTTGATGACAGACCACCCAGAGGTTAAAGGGAGTAGAAGAGGAAAGGTAAGATTCTCAGCCTCTGTATGTGGCAAGTGAGAATTTGATGTGGAGATTAGAGTCTGACATGATAGAAAAATGAACCTACTGATGAGGCATAGCTATTTTAGAACATGTATTTTCTTCTAATAGCTGAATAGAGATGGACGTATCTGTAGTCAGGGTCAAAGGAGGAAAGTTTCCAAAACCCGCTTACCTGATACCTGGTGACAGGCATTGGGCTGGGGTTCTGGGAACAGTGCTAGAGCTAAAACACTACAGGGACTGGTAGAACTGTTCATATATTAATGTCACTTTCCCATTTTTGAAGCTTTATTTATGAAAAGAGCAATTTTATCTGTTAATGATGTGTGCATTTTAAGGAAAGAAAATAGCAACGGATTATTGTTAGAAAGGGTTGCAGTTTTAGGTATTTGAAGGTGACTAATAAGGGTTACATGGAAATACATAACCTCTTTATACATTTTCAAAGCACTCAGAGGTCAAAATAATGCCTGAGGAAGGTAGAACATCATCCTTATTGAGCTGAGATATGCCAGGATTTTTTCCTCCAACTAATCAATAGTTGACAGGAAAATAGATTTTGGTCTTTTGTTTTATTTCCAAAATATGTTACAGTTGCTTATAAAAGCTATTACAAATTGTTGACAATATATCACATGGCTACATGAAATGTAGTAAATTACATTTATGATTTTCACTATTGTATGTCATTTTGGCAATGCAGAAGCTTTTAAGGGTGTTTGATAAATAGATTTCTAGTCTTTACTAGCTTCCACTAAACTATAATTATAAGTTTTTACATTTGTCAGTAATTTTGCTTTATTCTGTACTGCTGTTTTTTTCTTTCATCTCTTAATAAAAGGCAAGATTGCATTAAACCCTATGGAGAGAGCTCACACAAGATCATGTTTTAAGTGTTACAGCCTCTCTGGTAGCATTATCCTCAGCACTGTTCTCACTAAGGAAATGGAAAGCATTTAGGATCTATAAACCTTTATGTACTTTTAAAGGCAAAGACTCTTAAATGTCTGGTATTCTATACTTCCAAAATGATAGATTGCTTTTAGTTAAGCCCACAGGAAAAGAGAAATTTCTAACTCTATCCCCAACCGTCTTTTAATTTCTAAGCCTAGTAATCTAAACTTCAGCTTGCCTGATGTGTTCAAAGTTTCCTGTGTTTGCAACAGAGACTCAAAGACATACTATTTCAGAAAACTTGTACTTGCAATATTTTCAACATTTTTCTTCTTTATTATAACCAATCATGGCTCTAGATGACAGTGGTAAAAATATTTTCTGCTGTCCCCAAAAATATTTCTGTTGTCCCCATGTAAGTACTTGAAAAGTAGCATGTATCATCACCATTTATATATTTTGAATGAGGAATGTATTTTAAGTTAAGTAAAAAAAATGGATCAGATTGTACAATGGCACAAATAATATAAAGACCAGGCGTGTTGTATGAAATCCTGTGTGGAAACCAAATATTCAGAACTGGGTTGTTTCAGACAAAGGGCAATGACATATGATTTCTGATGCTCCAATATCTTAGACAACAGTTTTTAGATTATACGTGATCAAAAGAAAAAATGAATTGCAATTTATGAAAGGAGTGAATGTTTTATAGATTGAGATAGTAAAAATGCAATATTTAGCAGACATTATTGAAGTTTAGTGTTGCTACCACCAGAAATATGTCTTATGAATTGAGGCTACAAAACGAGGAGTAGCCCAATGACTTATGGTGGAGAACTCTGGGTACTAAGGGTGGGTGATGGGTGTGGTGTGGCATAACTTTTGTCTGAAGAGGTGTGGACCTGTCTCCTTAAGTCATAAATAGTATTAAAAACCAGTGTTTCTTCAATCCAAAAGTTTTTATTGAAGAAGTTCTTAGGATACATTGTATATTAATATCTGAAAAAGCACAGTCTTCATTCTCATTGAGGCTACTTTTAAATGGGGGTAGCTAGATAACTAATAAGTGATCATATATATGAAGAAAATAGAGAGACTTTGGAGAGTGTAGCCCATACTACATTGTTCTTAACATTTAAGTAAAGTCTTAAGGGATAAGGCTCTAATCATGCAAATAGATAGAGAATGAACCTTCCAGAGTGGGTGTTATGTTGATTTGGTTAGATGTTGCCATTAATGCAAAGTACTGTATAAATGAGCTTATTGATATTTTGCCCTCTACTTCTTTATTTGATTTGCAACTTTTAATATTTTCAAATTCAAAATGCAGTACTAAATCCTTTTGAAAAAATAAAAATTTTTAAGAACAAACAATGCACAGATACTCTCTAGGATTACAGAGAACTGTGAAGGAAAGATTATACTTCCAAGTACAAGTCAGATGCCTACCTTGGGAACAAGTAGGCTTAAGACTAAGCTGGATTTGGTCTAACTTGGAGGATTGTATTTGTTTCTGGTTCTTTATGACAGAAAGGAAATCTGTGCTTATATGATTGTATTAAATATTGGCAATAAAGCACAGTTCTGCCTCCTAAATAAAGAATGTGAGAATTTTGCCCCAAACTGATTTCCCATATGATGAGATTCAGTTTACATTTCCCAAATATGCTCTCCATTGAAGTTTTTCTCTTCTTTTTATAGCATGGCTCCTATGGAGACCTATCTTTAAATTTTCCCCTAGTCCCTTCCCCCTTTCTGATCCTACTGCTATGAAGCCATCTTTCCCTGCCTCCCCTCCCTTGGTTTTCATAGCCTTGTATCTCCAGAGAGCCCCTTTCCTGTGGGTTTTAACAGCCCAAGATGCTGTTATGGCAGGAATATGCTTCCACATCCCACAGAAACCCAGGGGAAAATGCACTCCACCCTCAGCATCTCTGTGGGAAAATGTGGCCATGCTGCTACTTTGTTTTGCCTTCATAATAAAGATGCTTAAAACAATCAACCATATAGAACACAAATCTCAGGAGATTCAGGTTGACTTTATAAATGTGGAAATGCAAAACTGGAAAAATGAAGTGCTAGTGAGTTCTCTTTAAAACCGAACATTCTGAGTGCTGAGATTTATAGGGAGAGAACTGGGAACATAGTGAAATCACCAAGGCTTTGTCCCCTTCTTTACTGTTTCTGTTGCAAGTTATTTTCCTCTTTACTCGATTTTCTTATTTAAAAGAGACACTCTATGGGACAGTCATTTTCCCCATTATCAACTATAGGGGAAAAGGCAATTCTGACTACTAGAGAAGTCTGCCAGACCCACTGAAGAGTGCATTCCTTGAGATAAATAGGCAGCTTCCTTCCTGCTCAGATGCTCTTCTGTGTCTTTCCACCTAATCAGATATGGTGTTATGACTGGGAAGGGCAATACTCTAGTGCCAGTTTGCAGCGGCATCCATCTATGTTCAATTTTTATGTCCATCCCCTGTGGAGATGATCACAGCAGGAAGTACAAGTAGAACAGACAGCTGCTGTGACTGGGTGATTGAAATGATAGCCATTGGGTGTCTATGGTATTTAAAGTACTACGGATTGGTGCTTAAATGGTAAAATTGGATTATTTTAGGGGATAAGATACCTGAGTCACTCTCTGAGACGCTGCATTTTCCTTATAGGAAAAAATGAAGTCTATGTTGCAATATGTCCAATCCTGGATACCTCACAGTAATGCTTTCACAAGAGTTCCAACCTCTTGCTATGCATCATTTTCTCTACACTCTTTTGTTATATACAGATAATACCTTTTTATTTGCATGTTTTGCAATTTTTGTTAGAAAGGTGGATCTCTTCCATGAAATATTGTAGCAACTGTAGAGTCTTATCTCTTACACAGAGTCGGTGGTTGCTGCTGTTACCTATTTTAGTTATTTAATGACTTGATTAGACAGGTTCTATAGAGGTCTCCCACAGAGTATAGAGCCACTGGTGTTATACTAGTTTTTGATTTTTTTAAAATCTAACCTGATTTCTTAGGTGGTGCTTCCTTCACAGCTTAGCATAACTTAAAAATCATCCAAAAATTGGTTAGGTTATGTTCAGACACTTTTGAGTCTGTGGATTTCCCAGTTTTGCTGAGATTTGTTTGAATTGAGGCATGTATTCAAATTTCAAACAATTTAAGTCTTTCCTGGCATTCACTTCTGCTTGTTTGGGACCTCAAATTCACCAAAGGATGAATAATATATTACAGTGTCCCTGAATGACCATGAAACTTGCCTCACTTATGTCCCTTAGCTTAAAAGCCTGCTATGGCTATCTCATTGCCTAGATTTCCCCACTAATTTTTTGATTGTTTGCTACTTGCCCCAACCAGTATTAAAATCTCAGGGATGGTAATGTTGGCCTTCCTTAAGTGTTTGCCACAGAGATTGAGAACTGATGCTATTTTCCCCAAAACACTTGGACACAGAGCTTCAATGTAGGGCATCCATGTCACATTTTCCCAATACACATGATACCAATACCTTGGCAAAGTGAATAAGGATCTCTGAAAAGTTTCCCTTGTAAAAGCAAAGAAAGTGCTGACAGAAATTCTCTCAAAGTCAACTGTTTTGGATATATGATTAACAAAAAGCCTTGATACAATACGAGGAGCATAGATTCAGAAATATGTTCAGGATGGCACTTTCAGATTTTGTGATTTCTAAAAGTATGGGAGCTTTGGAAAAACTTAATTTTACCATTACATTGTCTATCTCATTAGATGTCAGTAGAAGCTAATTTATTCATTTTAACTATCTTGTTAGATCTAAATTGTGGTTGCTAAAATTTTGGGTCATAGACAACTTTGAAAACTAATAAGAACTATGGAATTATTCCTTCGGAAAACAATTTACGACTTTTTATATATGATTTCCTGAACTTACAGAGTTGTGAAATCTATACATGGCCCCCTAATGTTTAGGAAACCCTATTTTAGGTAGTAAAGTCTATAATATGTACTGCTTTCTAGTCTTAAAGAACTGGCATTAAATAAAGTAAAAGCTAACTAGTATTTAAGCAATTTTTAATTTAATTATCTTCAGTGTAAGTATTAGAAGATTTATAAATATTTACTCAGAATAATGAAACAAGATAATCTTAATTCTGCTTAATTTTCTCATTATTTTCTGTGTAACTTTGAGAAAATCTCTTAACCCTCTTCATTTGAACCTATCTTTACCTCTCATTAGCTTTGTTATGATCAGGTAAAATGGTTATCAGAAGGAATTTTAAAAACTGCATTTATCTACATATTTTTATAACCATAGTTTCCTGCTTAATTATATTTATTAGAAATTGTGAAAGCTCTACTAAAGACTTTCTTTGTTTCACTCCTGAAAAATCATATCTGTGTCTGACTATGCAAATTAAGAAAATTGTGTGATTCTTTAACATCTATTTGTTTCTGAATTTTTCCAACCAAGTCTTCATCACCATCAGGGGAGAAGAGTTGATGTTAACTAACTTGTATGAACTGGCAAACTTTCCACAGCCAGCTGGTTGGTTGATTGCCTGTGATAAAGTTTAAAGGAGGAAGTAGAGAAAGAGGAATATATAATGCACGAAGTTGGACACCAGACAAAGCAAGAGGAGGAAAAGAAACAGGATGTGGAAGAAACGAGGGATGAGCAAATGTTTTCAGAAAGCATAAGAGAGATGGGAGCTCTTTCACACCTGGATTAAAGCTCTGATAGAGATCTGTAGTATAGTTTTTCTTGTGGAAGGTGATTATACTAAAAGACTGTATGATAAGCAAGATTCCAGGTTTTTTAATTAGTGGTTTGAATACAAATATAGCAACTTATGAGTTGTGTGAACTTGGGTAGTTTATTTGACCCTCTGTACCTCAATTTCCTCAGTTATAAATGGTCCATGTGTTAGATTTCTGTGAGGAAGAATAATGGACAGCAAGGTTCTGAATCCATGGTTGGTGCTTCTATGTTATGATATTTGCACCAAAGAACAAATGAGAATGGAATTAGAAGACAGATACTTAGGTGTTCGGTAAGAGCAGCATGATCTTCAGCAGGTATGTGCTGCTCATGCAATTGACAATGTATTCCTCAATAATGAGTAAGAATTTCTGGGAAAGGTGGGTGTATTAGTTAATCAGAAGTTGATATATTGATAATTGCTATCATGTTGGTTTACACCTAACCAGTAAGTATAATGTTTACATTATAATTTCTTTGATGCTTTATTGAAATTTGGGTGTCATTTGCTTCCTGGGACTCATCTAGTCATTTTCTGTGGTGTAAGGATAAATCTGAGCACAGGCATATCAGGACCTGTTTGATATCCTAGAAGGTCTTTGTGTGATCTTCAACCAAGATATGACACTACATAAAAATGCTATCTTAATAAGGCTTGTCATCTATGTAGAAAGAACCTATG
This sequence comes from Uropsilus gracilis, assembly GCA_004024945.1. Taxonomy (NCBI): domain Eukaryota; kingdom Metazoa; phylum Chordata; class Mammalia; order Eulipotyphla; family Talpidae; genus Uropsilus; species Uropsilus gracilis. Next base: position 19,494 of record PVHY01012325.1, on the reverse strand, counting down.
CTATGGACGAAGTATACTATCTCTTGGGTGGTAACTAGCTGTCCTTTAAATATCATACAAAAGTATTTAGTAGGATTATGAAATTTGTAAGAAATGACAGAGTGTTCAGGAAATGACTCAGAGAAATGTATTCTACATCATAGGAATTATAGCTATTTTTCAAATAGGTATTAAAAGGGACTTATATTTTTCTTCCCCTGGGCCTGAATTTACATATGCTCATGAGAGCAAGCTGTTTACTCTGGCATGCTCAGGCATACAAGACCAGAGACTATCTGGAGCTTGTTATTACTCAAATCACTCCTCCTCTTTCATGTGGACTCCTTTTCATACCAGGCCTGCACTTCCCATCCACTATTTTAATGTGGTTTCCTTACATAAAATGTTTTGTTCTTTCTTGCAAAAAACAAAAACTAACACAAACTCCTTGCTAAAGGTTCTCCTGTAGGGTAACTGAGAGACAGAAACATGTAAATTATTAAGTAATCAATATTGCATCATTTCCATTATGTGGTGTTTAGCAGTTCTGAGCTGAAATAGGTCTTTGTCTAAGGGAATATGCTTTTTACATCAAATAAAGTTTGATAAAACATTTCTCCAAAACAGATAATTCTTCTTTTTTTTTGACAAATATTTTCAGCATTGAAAAGAATATCTCAAGTAATACCTGATGGAACCTGGATAATTAGGAGAGAGGAAAATATTTCTGAAGGTACAGAATAAATTTGCAAATTAAAACCACCAGGTAAGAGTGGCATGTTTATAAAAGTTCTTACATGTATAAACCAAATGTTTAGCTGTGAGGTTAAGTTTGAATTTCACGTGGCTTATCTTCAAAGAGCAATTTCTGCATTGTTTTCTAAAAAACTCTGATTTTACTGCTGGCCACTTCATTAATAAATGCAATTCAATTATCCCTTCAATGAGAAAGCAAGGTATTAGATGTCTGTGGCATGTAGAGCAATGAACAACATATCTCCAAATTTTAATAGAAGCAATGCCATATTTTTCTAGAATCACTAATTTCTTATCTTGTGGTTGCATGCCTGCTAAGTAGTCCTTTGTATTTACTTCAAATTCATCTGTTTGAGATGTTGTTATACTCCATTCTTACAGATGAAAAAACAAAAACAAAACCCAAAACTCTTTATACTGAGAGAAAAACATTTTAGTTTCGGACCATGCCATATCTGTTGTCAAGTCAATTTCACATACAGTGTTTCAACTTTTGCAAGGTGGATGATGAAGACAAAGTTTACTCAGAAATCTTGGAGATGATTATTAACCCATAAAAAGCAGTGAGGGTGTTTGTTTCTTTAACACTGACTTTCACATAAAAGCTGATGTTTTTTGGGTAGCATATTTTTCACAGCATCCTCAATTTGTCTCGCAAATAGATTGGGCCAGAGGGCCCTACTTTGCCAGACTGCCTTACCACTTTAGAGAGATGTTAGTTAGTAAAATTAATGAAATGAGCATTGAGTTTTATTTGCCTTTCCTTGAGATATTTGTCTAGGAGAATGACTGATTCACACTTCTTATGTTGTGTATATTGAGAGCTGCAACAAAGATCTGTTCTTCCTTTCCCCTTTTACTTATTACTTAATCCTATCACCTCATTTAAAAGTGAGGGAAATGAAGCTCAGAGACTTGACAAGGATCACATGACCATGACCTATCAAAGATTTTCTAGCTCCAGATTTTCTAGCTCCTATTCAAGAGCCATTTCATGAAGAATTCTGAAACAAATGGTTTAACATAACCTCATGGAGGATTTAATAACAGTTGATATACTTTATTATTTTCTCTAATAAGAGAGCTTTGTTAATGTTTACTAAGGTAGGTGATATAATGTTCATGAATAAGATCTTGGGATGAATTAGTGAATATTTCTACTAATGGGTAATTTGACCACTCCAAAAGCAGCATTTTCTCAAAGTATTCATGTGTTGAAAATGGCTATTTATGCCTGATATTACTTTTAGATGACAGTAGCAATTGATTTCAATGAATCCAAGTCAATTTACATACCAAAGTTCTAAAACCTAATGTGAACTTGGCATGTACTTCTCTTTTCTTGCATTCTCCTCCTAATAGTGCAGCTTAATTTATTTATAGTTGCAATCCTAAAGTCTACTTGACTCAAATCTCCTTTTATAGATGTTTGGTTTGTTTGAAGAGGTTACATGTACTCTTCCCATCTCAAACTCTACCAAGGTCTTTTTGAGTTTTTGAGAATTAAAAAAGGAAACAAACTTTAAAAATTAAAACCTATACCTGAGTACTTTATACATTGCATATTTTACTGATATACTATATTATGTGAGCAGCATTGCAAGTGCTGCTTTCTCATAACTGTGTGATTCTTTATCTCTCTTTTTTCAACACTTTGTAGGAAACAATGAAACAGCCTGAACAGTCACAGTTCTGGTTTGCCTACTGTCCAACTTAGGACAATATGTTCATACTGATAAGGCAAGATTTTGAACAGGGTAGATCAAAGAGAAGATTGTAATTGAGAAAACAAACTATTTCTCAAGTAGTATAGTTTATGTTTATAACAAATTTTTTACATTTATTGTTCCATTTCTAGGCATAGATTTTATATTCAATATTCATGAGTTTTAGCAAATAGTTTACCATTTATATTTGGGATTCAGGGAACTGCATATAGACTAGGCAGTGGTAGTTACTCACTGCAGGGTATGTGATTATTATTCCTCATGAGGCTAAAGCTAAAAATATTAACCTATATTAGTTTTCAGATTAGCTAAATATGCAAATTATACATAAGATATAGAAATGGAGGACTGTCGAACCCAACCCCTCTCTGCGAAGATGGCGTTGGGGAGCTCCAGCTGGCTTCAGGAGAGTTGAGGTATCTGCAGGTGAGAGAGTTCTGGTGGCACCAACCCGATTGCACTGTGCCCCCCACCACTGCCCCAAGGAATATCAAACCCACACCCTCCCTGAGCGGGTGGTGGCGTGGAGCTCTGGCTGGCTTTGGGACACTTGTGGCATCTGCAGGTGAGAATGGTTTCAGGCACTTGTGGAGTCTGCAGGTGAGAGAGTTCCGGCACCGTGGACCTGATTGCATTGCGGTCCCCTCCCAGCCTCCCTGAGGACTGTCAAAACCAACCCCTTCCTGCACGGGCAGCAGTGGGGAGCTCCACTGTCTTCGGGACACTTGTGGCATCCGCAGGTGAGAAAGCTCCCAAAGCCCAGATCCAATTGCACTGCACACCCTTCCACACCCCAAGGACTGTCGAATCACCCCTCCATGCGTGGGTGGTGATGGGGAGCTCCAACTGGCTTCAGGGCACTTCTGGTGTCTGCAAGTGAAAGAGTTCTGGCACCGTCCCCCCCACCCCAACACAAGGACTGTGGAATTACCTCCTCCTTGCACAGGTGGCGATGGGGATCTCCAGCTGGCTTCGGGAAACTTGTGGCATCCATAGGTGGCACCAACCCTATTTCACTGCATGCCCTCCCCCTACCCCGATGAAAGTGGAATCCACCCCCTCTCCGCGCAGGTGGTGGCGGGCAGCTCTGACTGGCTTTGGGGTACTTGTGGTGTCAGCAGGAGAGAGATCCAGCAGCATCCACCCAATTGAACTGCACCCCCTCCACCACCCTGTGGACTGGTGAACCCATCCACTCCCTGCGTGGGTAGTGGCAGGGAGCTCCAGTTGACTTCAGGGCACTTGTGGCATCCGCAGCTGAGAGAGTTCCGGAGGCGCCAAACAAATTGCATTGTGGTCCTTCCCACCACCCCAGAACTGTTGAATCCACTCCCTCCCTGCGTGGATGGTGGTGGGAGACTCTAGCAGGCTTTGGGGGCAATTGTGGTGTCTGCAGGTGAGACAGTTCAGTGGTGTCGACCCGAATGTACCATGCCCCCTCCCACCACCCCAGAACTGTCGAACCCACTCCCTCCCTGTGTGGGTGGTGGCAGGAGACTCCAGCTGGCTTTGGGGCACTTGTGGCGTCTGCAGGTGAGAGGGTTGCAGTGGTGCGGACCCAATTGCACTGCGACCCCTCCCACCGACCTGAGGACTATCGAACGGATGCCCTCCCTGCTTGGGCGAGATGGTTAGGTCCAGTTGGGTTTTTGGGCAAATGCCCAAAAACACTCCGGAGGTAAGAGTGTTCACCGGCGCTGACCTGATCGCACCAGTCTTATCCCACAGCCTGAGGACTGTCGAGCCCACACCCTTCCTCCATGGACAGTGGCCAGGAGCACCTGCTGGCTTCGGAGCACTTGTGGCATCCACAGGTAAGAGCGTTGGGCTGCGCAGACCTGACTGCAACATGCCCCACCCCCCAATGCACCAAGGACTGTTGAAACCACCCACGCCCTGTACCGGTGGTGGCTGGGAGCTCTGGCTGATCTCAGGACACATGTAGCATGCTGGTGACAGAGTTCCAGCGGTGCCAACCGATTGCATCACAGCCCCTCCCACCACCCCGAGGACTGTTGAACCCACCCCTTCCCTGCACGGGCAGTGGCAGGTAGCTCTGGCTGACTTTGGGGCACTTGTGGCGTCCACAGGTAAGAGATATCCAATGGCGCCAACCCGATTGCACTGCAGCCCCTCCAACCTCCCCGAGGACTGTCAAACCCACCTCCTCCTTGTGTAGGTGTCAACACAGAGCTCCCGAGGGCTTTGGGGCACTTGCTGTGTCCACAGGTGAGTGTTCTGTACCCCCAACCAGATTCCACCAGCCCCCCCCAATGCACTGAGGACTTCTGAACTTACCATTGGTGGCAGGGAGCTCTGGCTGGCTTTGGGAGGGACACTTGTGGTATCTGCAGATGAGAGTTCCAGCAGTGCTGACCCAATTGCACTGTGCCCCCTTCCACTGTCCCAAGAACTTTCAAAATCACCCACTCTGTGTGGGCAGCAGCGGGGAGCTCCAGCTGGCTTCAGGGCTCTTGTGGCATCCCAGGTGAGAGTTTCAGTGGTGCCGACTTGATGCATCCCGCCCCCTCCAACTGCCCTGAGGACTGTCAAACCCACCTCCTCCCTGTGCAGCAATGGCTGGGAGCCTTGGCTTGCTTTGGGGCACTTGTGGTGTTTGCAGGAGTGTGAGTTCCTGCAGCACCAACCCAATCGCACCGTGCCCCCACCTATCACACCAATGAAAGTCAAACCCATCCCTTCACTGTGTGGGCAGGGGTGGGCAGCTCCAGCTGGCTTCGGTGTACTTGTGGTGTCGACAGGGGAGAGAGTTCCGGTGGTGCTGACCCGATTGAACTGCGCACCCTCCCGCCACCCCAAGGACTGTCAAACCCACCTCCTCCCTGCACAGGCGGCAGCAAGGAGCTCCAGTTGGTTTCGGGGCTCATGGCATCCGCTGGTGAGAGAGTCCAGTGGCACCACCCTGATTGTACCGTGCCCTATCTTAGCACTCCAAGGACTGTCAAACCCACCCCTTCCCTGTGCAGGTGGTGGCGGAGAGCTCCTGTTGTCTTTGGGGCACATACGGTGTCTGCAGGTGAGAGAGTACCGGCGGCACCAACCTGATTGCATCACACCCCCTCCCACAGCCCAAGGACTGTTGAATCCACCCCCCCCCTGCGTGGGTGCAGGCAGGGAGCTCTCACTAGCTTCAGGGCATTTGTGATGTCCGCAGGTGAGAGAGTTTGTTGGCACTGACCCGATTCCACCACACCCCCTCCCACCGACCCGAGAACTATCAAACCCACCCACATCTGCACAGGTGGTGCTGGGGAGCTACAACTGGCTTTGGGGCACTTGTGGCATCCACAGGCGAGAGAGTTCCCAGGGTGCCAACTCTATTGCATTGCACCCTCTCCCACTGCCCAGATGAAAATTTCACCCACCCCCTCCTGGCACAGGCAGGGGCGGCCAGCTCTGGTTGGATGCTGCGTACTTGTGGCATCCTCAAGTGAGAGAGTTCCTGTGGTGACCTGATTGAACCACTCTCCCTGTCACCTACCAGATGACTGTGCAACCCACCCTCTCCCTGCGTGGGCAGCAATGGGGAGCTCTGGCTGGTTTTGGAACAATTGTGTCTTCAAGTTGAGAGAGTACTGGCAGTGCAGATCTGATTGCACTGTGCCCCCTCCCACCGTCCCAAGGTCTGTCTAACCCATCTCTTTTTTGTACAGGCAGCAGTGGGGAGCTGGGGCTGTCTTCCAGGATCATTTGCAGATGAGAGTACCAGCAAGTGCTGATCCAATTGCACTGCACTCCCTCCCACACCCTGAGGTCTGTCGAAACCACCCCCTCCCTGAGCAGTCAGCAGTGGGAAACTCTGGCTGTCTTTGCGGTTCTTGTAGCCTCTGCAGGTGAGAGAGTTCCAGTTGCACTGACCTAATTGCACTGTTCCCCTTCCCATTGCCCTGAGGACCATCAAACCCAACCCCTCCCTGCACGAGCAGCAGCAGGGAGCTCTGACTGGCTTTGGACCAGGATTTAGAACATTGGATAGAGAATGCAAAAGTAAAACATAGAACACACAGCCCAGAAACAAAGGATAGGTACTCATCCCAAAAACAGCCAATAGAAGCAAGAAATTATTCAGGCACAAGGGCAGAAATTACCACAGACTGATATACTTCAACATTCCAACCAATGCTAGAGCAGTTGTTTCTCAATATGTAGAGCAATCTGAAAGGAAAACACAAGCAGGAAGAAAAATACAAATACTCAAGTGAGCCCAAAGGGAAACAATCCATCTGCAAAGGATAAGCAATCTCCAGAAACCAACAAGGATGAAAACGAAGAAATACCCTTTTATCATATTCATATAGAATATGATAAAAGCAATCAAGGAGCTAAGAGGAGAAGTACAAAAATATAGAAAAGAATGTAGCAAAATGAACATCATCATTGGTGAATGGAAGAACGAGATTGAAACCCTAAATAAGAAAAGGAGATGCAGTATATAAGAGGAGTGATAGAAGATCTCAATAATAAAGGGAAAAGCCATGAAAGCAGACTAGAAGAAATTGAGGAATGAATCAGCACACTGAAGGATACAGAAATCAGGAGAACTAAGAGAGAAAAACAAAAAAGAAGAAAAAATCAGAGCTCTATCAAATATCTTAAAGAAAAGAAATATAAGAATAATTGGAATCCCAGGAGAAGAGACATAGGAAATGAAAAGCTTTTTAATGCAATAATAGAATCTCGCAAGCTTGAAGAACAAAATGAAAATAGACATACAGGAAGCAAAAAGGACACCAAACTAATGAAAGAAAAACCACAAATGACATATAATAGTAAAACTTCCAAGAGTCCAGGGTTAAAAAAAATAATGAGGGTGACTAGAGAGAGGAAACAGATAACCTATAAAGGGAAGCCCATTATACTGACGTCACATTTCTCTGGAGACACTCCAAGCAAGAAGAGAATGGAGCCATATCTTAAAAAACTCCAAGACAAAAAGTGCCAGTCAAGAATAGTCAACCCTGCAAACCTTTCCGTCCTGTATGAAGGAAAAATTACAGCCTTCCTAGACAAAGTCTCCAAAACTTAGCTACCACCAAATCCCCACTCCAAGAAATACTGGGAGAAGCCTCAAGACCAAAACCCTCAGATGAATAAATAGATTAACCATAACAAGAAACCAAAGCAGAACCTCAAAATGACCTCTAGAAAACCAACACTAGTACCTCACACATCAATAATACTTTAAATGTCAATGGCCTAAACTCATTAGTCAAAAGACACAGAGTTGTGGACTAGATCAAAAGACAACCCAAAATTCCACTGTCTCCAGGAAACACATCTAATCCCTAAAGATAAGCATAGACTGAAGGTGAAAGGATGGAGAACTATTCTACAAGCGAATGGTCCCCCCCAAAAGGCAGGGGTAGCCATTCTCATAGCAGATAAAGCAGATTTCAGAATAAAAAAAGTGACAAAGGATAAAGATGGACACTATCTAATGGTACACGGTTCAACCCACCAAAAAGACAGAACAATTATCAACATATATCCACCAAATGAGGGAGCACCAAAATTCATAAGACAGCTGCTAGCAGAACAGAAAACAAATATTGGCGAAAACACATACATTGTAGGATACTTTAACACCACACTCTCACCAAAAGACAGATGAGTAAAACAGAAACTAAACAAGGACACAAAAGCTTTAAAGGAAGACCTGAACCAAATAGATATCTACAGGACATTGCACCCCTCAAAAAGGAATACTTTCTTTTCAAATGCATGTGGATCCTTCTCTAAAACCGACCACATATTAGGGCACAAGGAAAACGAATCAATGCACAAAAAAATCAATATTATGCCAACTTTCTTCTCTGATTGTAAAGGCACCAAACTAGAAATTAGCAATGAAGAGAAAGCAAGAACAATGTCCAATACATAGAGACTGAACAATATGCTACTAAACGAAGAATGGGTAATTGAATAAATTAAGGAAGAAATTAAAACCTACTTCAAAGCAAATGACAAAGAAGACACAACATTCCAAAATGTCTGGGACCAGAGTAAAAGCATATCTAAGAGGAAGGTTAAGAGCAATACAAGCCCATATCAAAAACCAAGAAAATATCCAAAGAAAAAAACCTCATATCCCAAATTGAAAAATAAAAAAAGAACAACAGGGAAAGCCATAACCCAGCAGAAGACAAGAAATAATAAAAATAAAAGAAGAAATAAATAATCTAGAAACCAAAAAGGCTATCCAGAAGATCAACAAAGCTAAGAGCTGGTTCTTTGAAAAAATAAATAAAATTGACAAACCCCTTGTAACGCTCACAACGAAAAGAAGAGAGAACATTCAAATAAATAGAATCACAAATGAAAGATGAGAAATTACAACAGAAACAAAAGAAATCCAAAGGATAATCAGAAATTAGTATGAACATCTATATGGAAACAAATACAACAACCTGGACGAGATGGACAGATTTTTGGAAAAATACAACTGCCCAAAATTGAACAAAGAAGAAATACAGAACCTAAATAATCCAATCACAAGCAGTGAAATTGAAGCAGTCATGAAACTCTACCTAAAATCAAGAGCCCAGGACCAGATGACTTTACAAATGAATTCTACATGACATTCAAAGAGGAAATAACACCTACATTACTAAAACTCTTCCAAAAATTGAGAAAGAAGGAAAGCTCCCAAACACATTCTATGAAGCAAACATCACACTCATAACAAAATCAAGTAAGGACAGCACCAAGAAAGAAAGCTATAGACCAATTTCCCTAATGAGCACAAAAATTTTTTTTAAACAAAATCCTAGCAAATCGAATCCCATGATGCATAAAAATCATTATTCATCATGAACAAGTGGGATTTATCCCAGGGACATGGTTCAACATCCAGAAATTAATTAAAATAATCAACAAGAAGAAAAACAAAAACCACATGATCATATCAATAGATGCAGAGAAAGCATTTGACAAAGTCCAGCACCCATTTATGATAAAAACCCTTGAAAAATTGGAGATGAAAGGAACATACCTCAACATAATTAAAGCCATCTATGACAAACCTACAGCACATATCATCTTAAATGTGAAAGAACTCCAATTAAGATCTGGAACCAGGCAAGAATACCCACTCTCTCCACTACTTTGTAACATAGTTTTGGAAATTCTAGCCAGGGCAATAAGGCAAGAGAATTCATAAAAGGGATACAAATTGGAAAAGAGAAACTGAAGCTATCATTATATGCAGATGATATGATGCTTTATATGGAGAACCCCAAACAAACCTACAGAAAAGCTTCTTGAAACAATAAACCAGTTCAGTATGGTAGCCAGTTACAAATCAACACAAAGAAGTCAGTAGCCTTCCTATACACAAAAAGCCAAGCAGCAGAAGAAGAAATTTAAAAAGCCATCCCATTTACCATCTCACCAGAAACAATTAAATACTTAGGAATAAACTTAACAAAACATGTGAAAAAACTATACAAAGAAAACTTTAAAACACTATTAAAAGAGATAGAAGAAGACAGAAGGAAATAGATAGACATTCCTTGCTCATGGAAGACAAGGAAATGGAAAGACATTCCTTGCTCATGGAAGAATTAACATCATCAAAATGACCATTCTACCAAGAGCAATCTACAGATTCAATGCAAACCTTATAAAAATTCCAATGATATACTTTAAAGAGAGAACAAAAATTACAGAAATTCATATGGAATGACAAAGACCTCAAATATCAAAAACTTCCTGGACAAAAAAAAAAGAGAATGAAGGTCTAACTATTTCAGACTTCGTTATACTACAAAGCCATAATAATTAAAACCGTATGGTACTGGTACAACAACAGACAATCAGACCAATGGGACAGAATTGAGAGCCTGGTAATAAAACCACACATATATAGTCAATTAATCTTTGACAAAGGAGGGAAAAACTTACATTGGAACAAAGATAGCCTCTTTAATAAATGGTGTTGGGAAAATTGGACTAAGGAATCAAAAAATGGACCAAGACAATAACCTCACAACATGTACAAAAACCAACTTGAAATGGATAAGACTTAAATGTATGACCTGAAACCATAACATACATAGAGGAAAACTTGGGCAAAACCCTCCATTAAGTACAATTCAGAAATCCCTTTCTGGAAACATCTGCAGAAGGTAAAAAATTAAAGGTAAACAAACAGATGGGACAACATCAACCTAAAAAGCTTCTGTACAGCAAAAGAAACAACAGAAAAAACTAAAAGAAGCCCAACCAAATGGGAAAAAAATTTTGCCCTCCACAAGAGTGATAAGGGTTTAATAATGAAGATCCACAGGGAAATCATCACACAACTAAACAAAAGCAAACCAACAAGCCCAATCAAGAAATGGGGAGAACTAAAAAGAAATTTCTCCAAAGAGGAAATACAAATGGTCAACAGGCATATGAAAAACTGCTCAATGTCATTAACAATCAGAGAAATCTAAATCAAAACCACAATGAGATACGACCTTACACCTGTAAGAATGTCCCAAATCAAAAAAAAAAAAAAAAAAAACCACAAAAAAACAAAACAAACAAACAAAAAAAACTGGCAACAGCAAGTACTGGCATGGATGTGGAGAGAAAGGAACACTCTTTCACTGCTGGTGGGGATGTAAACTGGTCCAGCCACTATGTAAATGTGTGGAGGACCCTTAAACTAATGAAAATGGAACTACCATTTGACCCAGCAATCACTCTTCTGGGAATTTACCCAAAGGAGAACTCATTGTGGGTACAAAAGGGCACCTGTGCTCAGATGTTTACTGCAGCACTATTTATAATTTCAAGGACATGGAAACAATTCAAATGTTCCAAATAAAAAAAATGGATGAAAAAGATATGGTATATATACACAATGGAGTATTACTCATCAATTAAAAATGACAAATTTGATGAATTTATGAAAACATGGATGTACCTAGAGGAAATCATACTAGCAGTAACAAGTCAGAAAGAAAAAGACAGAAACCAAATGATTTCACTAATATATGGGCAACCAAATGAAAGTACACAACAGGATGGTGGAGACCAGCTGGAATGGTTAGTGAAGAGAGGTGGTAGGTGACCGCTAGGGATTAAAATGATGTGAAATATATATATATAATTTAATTAAAAAATGGAGTTTACACATATAAAATATTGATGTTCCTGGCATATTGTAAACATCATGAATAGTAACTGTAATATCAAAAATAATAGTGTTAATGACTTTTTCAGTTGGAAACAAGATGATCAAGTTTGTCACTAAGCAGATCTGGGTATGCTAAACAATTTTCACAGAATATTCTTAAAGCTACTAAGCTATCTTTTCCTAATTTGTAATGCTGTTACAGATTTATATACGATAAAATATGCCTCCTATGACAATAGGTTAAGGGAGGTTGTAATAGAAACTAAACAATATTTTGTGTGCAAAAGGAAATCAGGATTAATATGCCTGGCATAGGGCACTTTGTTATTACACTTTTGAAATTCAGTTTGGTTTTGGAGCTTGATTGGTTTTAGAACAAGGGTAAATGGGTGATTCAGTTCAGGTTTCATATCCATGAAAGGTCTTGATTAGATTCTTAGCATTATCAACTAATAATGTACATACACATACTCTCTAAGGCCATTATCTCTCTTGTAGAACTAGTTTTGTGTCTCATTTTTCTGTCTTAAGTATGCTAATAAATATATTTTATGAATTGATTTATAAATCTTAGAATAGTATCACTAGTTTTTATGGCATTTGTGTGTGTGCCAAAGGCAAATTATTATTTTTAAAAATGTAATCAGTTTAGATATGCCACTATTTTTGTAACACTTTTATTAATTTCCTGTTTTCCTTTGAAAGGTTTCTTTTGTAATTGACAAGTGGGAAAAATGAACTAGCTTTCTCCTGATTTTGGGATTTCATAACAAAAGATACAAGTGGTATTGTGCTAGCATGAGGATATAGAGAAACCAGGGACATTGTGAGGCAATCATGAAGTACTGTTAGCAACTGGTACAGAAATGAAGGTTAATTCTGCTGGATGATGTTAGACTTAGAAAATCTGAGAAATGTAGCAGTAAATATTACATCTTTGTCAAAAATTATTGGAGAACTTTTCCTTAGAGGTTCAATTTAAAACAAAAAATTGTACCTTCTGTCTCAGCATGACTAGTTGAAATATATTACTAAGACACAAATATATGAAGGAAAAGTACAAAAATATCATAGTGATGGATTGATATTTGAGATGTATGTTACTGAGTTGTTTCAGTTTGCAACTATCTGTATTGAGTATAAACAGATAGGATGCATAAATGTAGTAACATTTATATTAATCTTAGAGTATGTAAATTGTCTTTATGAATAAATTCCACTGAATATGAAATATGTGATTGGCTACTACAAGGAAAAAGAACAAAAGAATATCTTTTATATGATGGGCATGAGCAAACAAAATAAAAATCAAATAGCAGCAGAAACAGAAAATTACTAGATGCTGAAATTGAATATATTTATTCAAATATATCTGTCCTTTAGAACTGACAAATATTTTATTTACATAAGAGAATGGAAAACATTTTTATTTTGCTTTGGATAAATATATGTAGGTCATGAACAAATAACATTTCTTCAAATTGCATTGAAATATTGGTATGAAGTTATAAAAAAGGTATTACTTAGAGTTTGGATTTTGTTTTACTTGTATTATTGTCATAATCTTATGAATTAATTTTAGTATTAAAGAGGAAAGTCTATAAACCATTATTTTTAGTAGGGAATTACTGAAAGGAATCTTCTAAAATGTGTGTGTGTAAAATTTCCAAGATGAAGTATGGAATTGTTGATATATTTGAAGAAAGGTGATATATCATAGTCTAACATGTCATAAAATGTAGAGACAATTATATTATTTTATAACATTTTTATAAATATTTCTTGAAAAAAATTAATACACAAAGAGAAGGATTTTTTAAAAAGCAGAATAACACAACTCAGCATGCGTATTGCTAAAGTGCCATCTGTCAAAACACTGGGCAACAGGTAAGGGCTCCAGCTAGCACTGGACTGCTTCCAGTTGCCAAGGTAATGCACATGGGAGATAGGGTGGGGCCCTGAGTTTTGCAATTGAAGAGGCCTCTGCTATCCAGACTGAGGCATGGACTGATTTTCACTGGTCCAGAGAAATCCAACTTGAGGGTAAAGAGCCTGCACCCTAGCAGCCCAGACTAGAGAACCGAGGAACACACTACCCAAGAGCGTCAAGACACCCCAGTCAAAAGGGTTTCTACAACAAGTCCTAGATGCTTGGAGGCACTAAAAAATATTTAATACCCATCTATCTAACAGAGGAAGAACAATGAAAAAGGGAGACAGACAATACAATAGAAACCACATCTATTTACCACATCCACTTTCTGGAAAGGAACTTATCTCCCAAAATAGCCAATAGAAACAAGATATAATCACCACAGCAATAAAAGCACAAAGGCAGGATTAACTACAACTAGATATGCTTCAACATGCCATCTAATACTAGAGCAGAAATTACTGAATACATAGAGCAAGTCTGAAAGGAGAACATGAAAAGTAGGAAGAATACAAATAATCAAGCAAGTCCTAAGAAAAATAACTCACCACCAAAGGATAAATAATCTGCAGAAACCAACTTGACGTGGCTTTATATGTCAAAGACTTCAGAACCAATGTGATACAAGCACTCAAAGATGCCAAGAAAGATGGGGAAAAAAGGGAAACCAAGAGGTTAGAAGCTTTCAATGAACTAAAAGAAATAGCAGAAAAATATAGAAAAGAATGACGCAAATGGGCAATATCATTGATGAACAGAAAAAATGAAATTGAAGCCCTAAATAAGAAGCTGTAGGAGATAGTGTATAAGAGGAGCGATAGAAGAGTTCAAAAATGCACGAAAAGCCAGGAAAGCAGATTAGAAGAAATAGAAGCACAAATAAGCATGCTAGAGAATACAGAAGTAGATATGATGAGGAGAGAGAAAAACAAAGTAAGAAGACAGAAGAAAAAAATCTGAGATCTGTCAGATACCCTAAAGAAAACAAAAATTAAGAGAAATTGGAATCCCAGAAGGAGAAGAGAAAAACATAGCATCTGAAAGACTTTTCAATAAAATAATGGAGGAGAATTTACCAAATCTGAAGAAAGAAATGAAAATAGACATACAGGAAGCAAAGAGGACACCAAACTACTTTAATGAAAGAACAAATAACAGCAAGACACATCGTAGTAAAACTTTCAAGAGCCAAAGATAAAGAAAAAATTATGAGAATAACAAGAGAGAGGAAACAGAGAACCTACAAAGGAAAACACATTAGACTGATTTTAGATTTTCAGAAGAGACACTCCAAGCAAGGAGAGAATGGAGACACGTCTTCAAAACACTCCAAGACAAAAAGTGCCAGCCAAGAATACTCTACCCAGCAAAACTGTCATTCCTTATGAAGGAAAATTTAGAACTTTCTCAGACAAAGAAAGCCTCTATAAATTTGCTACCACCAAACTCCCAATCCAAGAACTCCTGCAAGAAGCCCTAAGACCAAAACAACATACTGTACTACAAAGCCATTATAATTAATACAGCATGGTACTGGTAAAACAGCAATCAGACCAATGGAACAGAATTGAGAGCCCTGAAGTAAAACCACACATAAATCGTCAACTAATCTTTGACAATGGAGTGAAAAACTTACACTGGAACAAATATAACCTCTTCAAATGGTTCTGGGAAAATTGGACTAAGATATGCAAAAAAATGGATCAAGATAACATCCTCACACCATGTACAAAAATCAATTCAAATGGATAAAAGACTTAGATGTCAGATGTGAAACCATAACATACATAGAGAAAAACTTGGGCAAGACCTTTCATTCAGAAATCCCTTTCTGGACACATCTACAGATGGCAAAATTGAAGGAAAACATAAATAGATGGGACTACATCAAACTAAAAAAGCTCTGTACAGCAAAAGACAATGGAAAAAGCAAAAGGAAGTCCAACCAAAAGGGAAAAAAAATTGTCCTCCATAGACTGACAAGGGATGAATAATGAAGATCCACAAGGAAATCATCACACAACTAAACAAAAGCAAAACAAGAAGCCCAATCAAAAAATGGGGAGAACTAAAAAGACACTTCTCCAAAGAGGAAATACAAATAGCCAACAGGCACAGGAAAAATTGCTCAGTGTCACTAGCAATCAGGGAACTGCAAATCAAAATCACAATGAGATACCACCTTCCACCAGTAAGAATGGCCCACATCCAAAGAATGGGCAACAACAAGGGCTGGCATGGATGTAGAGAGAAAGGAACACTCTTACACTGACGGTGGGAACGTAAACTGGTCCAACCACTATGTAAATGTGTGGAGGACCCTTAAACTAATGAAAATGGAACTACCATTTGACCCAGCAATTGCTCTCTTGGGAATCTACCCAAAAGAGACCTCATTGTGGGTATAAAGGGACACCTGTGCTCAGATGTTTACTGCACTACTATTTATAATTACAAGGACATGGAAGCAACCTAAATGCTCCAAAACAAATGACTGGATGAAAAAGATGTGGTATATATACACAGTGGAATATCGCTCATCAATTAAAAATGAAAAATTTGATGATTTTATGATAACATGGATGTACTTAGAAGAAATCCTATTAGCAGAAACAAGTCAAAAAGAAAAAGACAGAAACCAAATGGCTCACTAATGTATGGGATATAGGAAAAAAATAAAAGCCATGAAGAAAAGTCAAAACTAACCACCAAACTGAATCACACAACTTGGGGCAGGGTGGAAATGGGGGAAATGGTGGGAAAGATGGGGGGGGTGAATCCCAGGGATTACAAAGATGTGAAATTTATATATAAATTAAAAAAATAAAATAAAAGTTCTATTTTAAGATGACAAAAAACAAAACAAAACAAACAAACAACCGCTGGGCAAGAAGTAATAAGTAGTTTTTCAAGATATAAGGAATCTTATACCACTCTAAAAATCACATAAAAAGACTTAAAGCTTAATTTCAGTTATTTTTTCTTTATTCTGTGCCTTTAAAATTTTATAGTGATAAACCATTGCATTATAGAATATGTTTTAGGTGTTCATCATTGAAAATTGACATGTATGCATGCTACATTAATTTCTACATTAAAAATCCTATTCTATCCTTTACCATACAAATGACCCCTTTTTCCATTTTACCCACACCTCTTATTTCTTCTACAATCAATGAATTAAAGTTTTTATTGTGTATAGAAAAGCTTCTTCTCTCAGAAAGTAGATAAAGCAGTATAATCTTAAAAGACACATGGACCCAGCTGGACATGGTGGTGCATGCCTGTAATACCAGCACTAGGAGGCTGAGGCCAGGGATTGTTGAGTCCATGAGTTCAAGACTACCTCAGTCAACATAGGGAGATCTAGTTTCTAAAACACAGAGCCGGGCGTGGTGCACCTATAATCCCAGCTATATGGGAGGCTGAGGCTAGGGATCACTTCAGTCTGCAGGATCTCGGGACTACACCACACAACATAGTGAGACCTAGTCTCCAAATAAATACATAAATACATAAATAATAAAAGACACATGGACTGGATTTGAATTCTCACTTTATTATAATTGTGTAAATTCAGAACCTACATTCATCATCATTATGATGAGTATCAATCCTAGAGTATATTTTGTTAATTAACAAAATAATGGCTTTCCTCCCCAGCATATTATCTGACATGTAACATTGAAATAAATGCCAATTATTATTTTTCTGAAATCTGAAGAAAAAATCATGAATGATAGCAGTATTAGAAACTTGGGTAAAAGTTCAAATGTGATAATATTTTTTGAAATCCTGCAATGGATATATTTATCTGTGTACCATAGCTTTTAGGAAAGTCAACAAAAATATGTAAATTTAGTATAGTTTCATCACAAAAACTACTAAAATATTACTTTTTCACACAGATTGATCCACTCACTGCACACCTTTGGCTTAGCCTAGAACCAATGCTCCCTGTGTCTGAATCACTGGATCCTTTGTTGGATTGCAGCTTTCTGTTTCATTTTCCATGTGGCTTATATTTTATTCAAATGTCTGAGTTTTCCATAACATCAAATTATAGAACATCAGTCTACTTGACCTTTCCCAGTTTAATGTGTTGAAATAGTCATGTTTCTTTTCCTCTCTTTTGCTATGGATTACTGCACTTGAATAATTTGATTCCCTCATTGAAAATCAGTTTTCTTCTTTTTTTTCCCCTAGATCTTGCTAATAACAGTGGAAACTTAAATATTTAGCAAACATTATTGGCATGATTTATGTTTACTTGGTCTTTTAAATCTTGGTCATTTAATCTGGAGGTAGGAGTATTCACAGAGTGCAGTTACGACAGAGTGCTGAAACACCAAAGGTCTTGGATTTAGACCTAAC
Organism: Uropsilus gracilis; assembly: GCA_004024945.1. Lineage (NCBI taxonomy): Eukaryota > Metazoa > Chordata > Mammalia > Eulipotyphla > Talpidae > Uropsilus > Uropsilus gracilis. The sequence continues at coordinate 1,577 of PVHY01012325.1, read as the reverse complement.
AGCCTAAGTAGCTGGAAGCTGGTATTCCAGATTTGTAAGGACACTGATAATGATTTTTAAATGGTAGGCATCTTACTTTGGTTGCTTTGAGATAGGAAATTTTTTATAGTGATTTCCCCATGTTATTATAAGAAATAATTTTTCATTTTTCTTTCAATAATTTGACTACATAGTGCTTGCTTTCATCCTCCTTTTACCCCCAAAAAATTGGAAATAAAAGATAATATTATTTCAGATATAAAGTAAAATAGTAATAGTTCATGGGTCACAGTAGAAACATGCACTATTACCTTGTAATGTTTAGGATTTTTTATTTAATAATGAAACAGTGCTAAGAATCCACCCAAAATTGTGAAACAAGAAGGAATTGGTTTATTGACATTCCAAAGGTAGAATTGTTTTACTTACCTAAAATATCCCCAAATTAGCATATTTTAGACAAAAACCATTTTCTCAAGATTTCTTTGGATTAGAGACTAGGAATAATTTTGATGGGTGACTTTAACTCTGTGTTTCTAGTAAGCCTGCGGTCAAGATGATGATTCTGGTTGCAGTTTTCTTAATGCTAGTCTGAATTTAGAGAATTACCTTCTAAACATTGTCACTCACATTGCAGTTGGCAGAAAACTCAATTCCTTCCTGGCTCTGACAAGCCGTCTTTTTTCCAGGGCTTGTGAAACCTTTCCATAGACCAACTTTAAGGTCCTCACAGCATGATAGCTGTGCTGTTGACTATGTGGACCCAGAGAGGGCCATGAGGAAGCTTCATTTTCATCTGTGGATTAAAGTAGGATGTCATATACGTTTACTTTAGCCAGTGTGTTCTAACAAACTAGTTATTAGGCTCAGTCAAGAGGAGGGGGAAATAAGCTCTGTCATATTGAAGGAAGAACTATCAAAATTTGTGAACGCATTCTAAATCTTGCATAGTTTGCCTTCAGGATTGGTTTACTTAAGCCTACCAATGATGTTATTTTAGAACAACTTCTCTCTTTGCGCTCTGCCTTTTCAGGGCTAATATAATTTTCTTAAGGTAGGTTTCTTTTTTAGTGTCAAAACAACTCTTATTTTAGAAAGGGTATCTGCACATTTTCCAGAAAGAATATATTGGTAGTTTTTGAACAGAGCAAAACAGTTAACTGTTACAAAGGACAATAGAATATCAGACTTCATTTTCCATTTGTTTAAACACAGTCACATACTTTTATAAATCAGGAAATGAGGCATTTTGATCATTGCTATTGGGCTGGGTTACATGTACCATCAATATGGTAGAGGAAATAGGATCGTCCCATCACAAACTCTGGCATCTGATCTGTATAGTTTTTCCACTGTGGGGATAAAGTTAAATTTTTATGATGGAGCACTTATTTTTTTTTCAGGTTATTTATTTTTTTTATATTTAAATTTTTATTTTTGCATATTTTACAATATATGATTGTATAATTGCTAATCCCCATGGGAATACCCCCCCACACCACATCTCCCCTGGTTTCTTTGCCTCCTTTCTTTTTGCTGTTTGTCCTTGTTTAGTCCTTTAGTCTTTTTTTTTTTTTTTTTTTTTTTTTTTTTTTTTT